>RAOC01001151.1:0-22735 GCA_009804845.1 Neurospora sp. FGSC 26637
CGCGAGCCGAGAACTTGTTCTTGAGCGCGGCGGGACGGCGGCGGGCGGCGAGCAGAAAGTAGATGCCGCTCCAGGCGGCGGTCATGCCGGCGCTGTCGATCTTGAAGCCGGCGACGCTGAGGTAGCTCGAGAACATGAGGAGAGGGGTCAAGAGCATGGGGAGGGCCTGGAAGGGACGCCAGTGGAGGGCGGTGATGAGGGTTGCTAGGCCCATGCCGGGGAGGGAGGATGCTGGGTTTGAGGGTTAGTGTTTTGTTTCATTGTGGGGGTGTAAGTGAAGAAGTTTGAAGTGAGTGAGAGAGGTGCTTACATCCCCAGCCCCTAAGGCGGTCCAGAGCGGATGTTTTGGTTTCTTCAGTTGACATGATGGGCGAGGATAGAGGATATTGTTTGTTGATCTTTTTACTATCTTCAACACCGGCTTTTTTTGTTAACGATTTTTGAGCTATCTGCAGCTTCCGAATCGGCTTATGTCAATTGAAGGAAGCTGTGACGACACTGGTGGATGACTAAGCAGACTGGATCCATCCCTGCTCCCGTTCCCGTATTGTCGTTCTCCAGTTCCGGCCAAGCGCACGAACCATGTGTGAATGGAAAGGTGAGCGTGGAAGTTCCATGCTGTCCAGCTCCCTACTACTAAGAATAGCGAATGGTCACCGGTGTTCTTATAGTCGCCATGCTCGGCAGCGCAAACGTATCTACTTGTAACGATCAAAACCAAATCCAGAAGCGTTGAATATTGAATGGATTCTCTGGTTTCATAGCGAATGTTTAATACTTGTACTATCTCACTCCGACTTCCACTGATAAGGCTAGTACGTACACTTTTTGGACAAGGGGTCACAACTTTCACGGGTTGGGGTCCCGTCCGCTGCAGCGGTTCCAGAAAAAATGCCACGCTTTCGACTCCCCTGTCCGCTCTCCTTGTCAATGCATTTACACAATCGACCTGAACCCGGCATCTAGCATCAGAACGCTGTAGAACCTCTTTCTCTCACCCGGGTCTGTGATCCCAATAGCAACCAATTCGTTATCGCCGACCTATCTCCCGGCCTCTTCTTATCCAGCTTAAACAAATCGCGACGTTGTCACGGACACCGCCTTTGCCTCGTTGCGTCACTACATCCCTCAGCCCTCCGCAACGAAAGATCGGCCAACCAGGCGATCCAACGTCCAGGATTACAGAATCACTTTTGGCCTTTATCTTCAAAGATAGTCACCGACAGTACCTAGTAGCATCTTAACGACCAGAATCATAAGACAAAGGGCACATCATGCCCGAAGCCACAACCTCGGGGGCCGATGCCTCTAACGGATCGTCCGCCCACAACCGCCAGCACAACCAGGGCAACCAGGATCGCAAATACACAGTCGAGCAGAAGGCCGCGGTCCTGCGAATCCGGAAATGCGAACCCACCGCCTTTTACGAGATCCTCGAGGTGTCCAAGACATGTACCGACGCCGAGATTAAGAAGGCCTACCGCAAGCAGTCCCTGCTGACACATCCGGACAAGAACGGCCACGAGCATGCCGACGAGGCCTTCAAGATGGTCGCCCGCGCCTTCAGCGTCCTGGGCGACAAGGAGAAGCGCGACAAGTACGACCGCTTCGGAACCGACCCGGACAGCAGGTTCGCCAGCGCGCAGCAGCAGAATCCGTTTGCCGGCTTTGCGAATAGGGGAGCAGCAAGGGCGCATCAGGGAGGCATGTGGGGAGAGGATGCAGACATTAGCCCGGAGGAAATGTTTGCGAGGTTCTTTGGCGGAGGAGGTTTCGGTGGAGGTCCCTTTGGAGCCGGTATGTGCACCAGCACCCTTGATTAAACACAATACAGTTGTTCGGTATACTGACATTCTTTTCTCTGTACAGCTTTCGACGGAGGGCCGCAGTTCGTCTTCAACTTTGGCGGCGGGCCCGGTATTCGGGTGCACCAATTCGGCGGAGGAAGGCCCAGGACTCGCCCTCGGCAGGCTGGACAGCAACAAGAAGGCAACAGCATGTGGAGCACATTGATGAGCCTCTTGCCCATCATTGTTCTCTTCATCTTCCCCATGATCTCTTCGCTGTTCTCCGGAGCGACATCGGGGCCATCAACACCGTCCATGTCCTTTGAGCAGGCCAAGCCCCCTTACACAATGGCCCGTAAAATGCCCAACGTCAAGGTCAACTACTATGTCAACCCGAACGATGTCAGGCATTATTCCGCCTCAAAGCTGTACAACTTGGATCAGAAGGCCGAGGTCATCTTTGTGCAACAGCTACAGCAACAGTGCGAGAGAGAGATGGAGGAGAAGCGGCGGTTGATCGAGGAGGCCCAGGGGTGGTTCCGTACAGACCAGGAGAAGTTGGCCAAGGCCGACAGGTTCGAGACACCAGCTTGTATCCGGATCAAGACCCTTTATTCACCAGGAGCGAAATACTAAAAGAGGGGTTGATGTCTGGGTTAGGGTGAGGAGTGCTGTGATAGGGAGGTTGTTGCTGTCGGGTTCAAGCGCTGGGTACTATTATGAACTGTAGGAATGGCATACGGCTCCGTGGAAGACCTTCTTGATTAGACTAACACACGGAGCGGGAGTCGGGACGTGTATTTGATAGGTACTACTGGCTTGACGTCTTATGAGAAATGATGTTTGTGTAATCCTAATATATATGTATATACATATGGCCTAAGCCATTGTACTAGCATTTGTCTTGTGGGATATTGTTACGTCCATTATAGCCTGGTACCTAGACCTAGTACCCATATAAATGAGGCTAGGTCACAATCCGGTGCCAGGCGGAAATGGTATATTGACATTCCGAGTTCCTGGCAAGTGGAATTGTTGATGCCTGTTATGCATGGGGGTTCGCGTCATGTCCCTGGCCGCGCTGGATCGCCTAGGCAGGGCAGGAGATGACGAGCTCGGCCTGTGAAAGGGCAAGTGGTGAGGGGTAGCTGCCATGGGAGGCCGTCAAAGTGGCCAACGACATAATTCGCAGGTGCAAGCTGATTTCCCCTTGTCATTACACCAACCTCCAACTGTCCAGTTTTTTATAACATGACGTTGCCAATGCCAATCTGCCCTTGAGATCCCGCCGGTTTCTTATCGCCATTTGATAGGTATCGTTTCAGTTGGTGGCAGAAGTCAGTCAGCCTACAAGTCAACCTTTCCCTTGCGGCCAAGCACCGAGGTCGCCAAGATAACCTAAGATACCTCTACTGATAAAGTCCCACTACGACGGGAACCTTGAGGGGTCCAAGTCCGCAGCTGGAGCTACCTCCGCACTGCCACACCTTTCCAGCTGCTGGGGTTCCGTCCCGTCTCTTCCAATTCACTTTCAATTGACGATTTGAGCATTACAACCATCTCGAACTACAAAGAGTCAATTGTGATTTCGAACTTACATCAAACAACACCGAACTGGCTATATCGTGGAGACACAGCTGCTCATCCCTCGCAACCTGACCCAACTCTTGCTCTTGTAAGTAATCCTCCAATCGCTTATTGCGCTGGATCCTGGTGAGCAATCTACTGACGGCACCCATTTTAGGCCCAAATCTCATGCTAGAATCGCAGCGCTATCCCAGCAACATCTTAGACCCTCGAAAACGTCGTGCGCCAATGACGCAACTGTTCACTTATTAACTTCGGACCGCTCTCGACCTCGACCTTCACAACGAAAGGCTGCTTTGTGTCGACTGAACATTATCTCGACGGCTAGACTGTTTGGACCTTCGAATCTCTTTGGAAGGACGCAACGAAATCTACACTATACATAATCTGGAGACCGTGGTCACGTATTGAACAGGATCATATTCGAGTCATTGCAGCTTAGAGGCGCTTACTCGGCTTCCTCGGGCTTACATCCTCTCGACGGTCGACACTTTCCTGACGACTGGATTTTCATTTGACATTCATCAACGACCTTCGAGATATGGTGACCAGGAAGCCTCTTCCAGCAAATGCTGCTCTCGACCCGGCAGTACGACGAGAACCATCTTGGTCTTCCGCCATAGACTCGGAAGCAAACATGGTGTGGAACGACGAGCGTGAGGGACAGCAACGCCAGGGGGCGTCAGACGGACAAGCCGGTGATGTGCCACGATCTCTGAGGCCCGGTCAAAGCTTCTCCAACTTATCAGGCATCGAGGACGACAATGTTTGGGCCGATAACAGCGCGGAAGGGAACAAGTCTGCGACTGGTGGAGAGCCAGGTGACATTGGCCGGGTGCCTACCGTTCTGAGGCCCGGCGGCAGTGCCCAACCGCCAAGGTCCGGTACGACGGAAGCAGACAAGGTAGGAGGCGATATCAACCGGATACCAACCGTACTGCGACCAGGAGGTTCCCACGGACAACCGGAAACTAATCCGTTCAAGAAAAAGATGCCAGGAAGCACGCCAGCTAACGGAGAAGACACCGTCTCGGCACAGCCAGCATATCCACCACCCGTACCACCTGTACTATTCCCGTCTTTTTCGAACTTGAGCATATCTGAAGGTCCTGAACAAAGCAAGAACCCTTGGCAACCACCACTGAACCATGAAGGCAACAGCCCTGCACCACCGTCGATTCCGGATCTGCAACAGAGCCACACCGGAGGAGACCCATGGAAGTCTGCAAACCCATCTCAGCAGCCCACCCCTGGACCATCAACGAGCCTGCCAACATTGCTCTCACTGCCTTCTGATGAGGATCCTGCGAAGTGGGATGAGCAACGTTCAAGCAAGGCTCCTGAACTTTTGCCGTCAAGTACAGGAGAGGAGACACTTGATGATTCTCACGCATGGGATGACTTGGATGATATATCTAGAGGGAGGGCGCCGGCAAAACCGCCTGCAACCACCGGAGACGACTGGAATTTGATCGATATCGACACACGTCCTGGTCCTCCATCACGAAGGAGCACTTGGGAGGATTTCGCCGACGAAGATGAGAGCTCTCCTAAGCCGGTCACCGTGAATAATATCACGGCACCTGCCGCGCCTCCTACAATAGGAGCTACCGTGCCTCCTACACCACCGCCGGCCGTGCCTTCTACTACAACATCTACCGTGCCCCCTAATTCGACGTCTGCCGTCGAACAAGCTCCCCCACTCCCCGAGAGAAGATCGGAAGAGAATGCACCCGAGTTACCACCTAGGTCTACTGAAGCACAGGCCAGTTCATCTGCGCAACCACTACGCCAGGTTGACAGGTCCGAGACATACCAAATCAAGAGGATCAACTGGTATGACGCCACGGCGGAAATCAATCCGAGGACATCGCCGATTCTGATTCAGAATGCCAATGGACCATGTCCGCTTCTTGCGCTCGTCAACGCTCTCATCCTCTCTACCCCGGCACATCAGGACAATACGGTCCTAGTGGAGACGCTTCGATCACGAGAGCAAGTCAGTCTCGGGCTGCTTATCGATGCTGTCTTTGACGAACTAATGTCTGAGCGACGACTGGGTGAAGACGCCGTTCTACCGGACGTTACCGAACTCTACAACTTTCTGCAGAGCCTTCATACCGGCATGAATGTAAACCCACGCTTTGTCCCGACTAAGCAAATGGTAGACGCCTTCAACCGCACATCACTCACCAATCTGCCTCCGACGGAGAGAGGTGGTCAGATTCCGGGGACGTTCGAGAGTACGAGGGAGATGAGACTGTATTCCACTTTCTCCATTCCCTTGATACATGGTTGGCTTCCGCCTAAAGATGATCCGGTGTACGGAGCATTTGAGAGACAAGCGGCGTCGTATGATGACGCCCAGAACCTTCTGTTCCGTGAAGAGGAGCTGGAAGCCAAGCTGAGCAGCCCCAATGAACAGGGCTTGACTGAAGATGAACAGCAAATGCTCCAGGATATCTTTGCGATCAAAGATTTCTGGGGAACCTCAGCCACACAACTTACAGCATGGGGACTTGGTGTCATTAAAAGTTCGATGAAGCCAGGGTCTGTAGCGATTCTCTTCCGGAACGACCATTTTTCCACCTTGTACAAGCATCCGATGACTGGGAAACTCATGACACTCGTCACGGATGCAGGATACGCCAGCCATGACGAGATAGTATGGGAATCGCTGGTGGATGTAAATGGTGAACGAGCCGAATTCTTCTCTGGTGACTTCCGCCCCGTCGGCGGCGCTTCACACGACCCTAGCAGCAATCCTGTAGGCCCGCGCGGATCAAGCTACACCGGCACCTCATCATACGGTAACTCGGGAGAGGGCAGCGGGTGGACGACAGTCCAGGGCCGTAGGGGACGGAATAACAGTGGGGATGTGCACGAAGATGCCCCGACATCTCCCTCGCATGAACAGGAGGACCACGACCTTGCGCTAGCACTGCAATTGCAGGAAGAGGAGGAACAGCGTCATAGAGAAGAGCAAGAACGTAGACGCCGAGAACGAGAACTCTCGGAGCAGTTCATCGAGCAGCAAGCACGCACATCGAACGGACAGCAAAACCAGGGCCGCGGACAAGGCCATGCGCGCGGTGGTAGTCTTGGTGGGAGTGGTAGCGTACGGGCCGCCAGGGCCGCCAGCACCGCAAGTCTTGGGAGCCAAAGGGCGACGGCCTTAGCATCACGCAGCTCACTATCGGTTTCTTCCACGGCTCCGTCCACGCGCCGGAGCACCAGCTCGATGAACGTCTCTGCGAACAATGGTGGAGGAGCCAGTCCGACAGCGAACAGAACCGGGGTCAGAACTTCGAGTCAGACAGTGAGGTCGCTCATTCCGCCTCTTCCTGGTCAACAGCCACAGCCCTTCACAACCCGCCCAGCGGATGAAGGAGTAGAAGATGCTCCACCTAGTTATGATGTCGCTGCTACACAGGTACCGTACATTCCTCCAGAAGGGCATCCCAGCCATCCCTCAAGCAGCCCTACTGCGGCTCGCGCCACTGTTGCCAACGGCGCGGGAGCCGCACCTCCTCGCACTGGAACGGCAAGTCCTCCACAAAGATTGGGTTCGACCGCGGGCTCAATGGGATTGAGAAACCCGTCCCAAGCTCCCGGGCATTCATCTATTAGTCAGGCCGGTAGACCTCAGGCCGGTTTTCCTGGTAATCCGAACATGGCCGCACCAAGGCCGATGAGGCAGGGAATTCCACCCGCCGCGGTTGGAGTTCCTGGGACGCCGAGGGAAGATAAATGTGCTGTGATGTAATTGGTGGCTAACGTATAACTTCTCGATTGCGCAATTATGTTGGCATGGGTTGTTGTTTAAGTTCAGGCGCAGGGTACAGTGTTTTGTTCGAGTGTCATCATGAAGAAACGAATGATATCAGAGCGGATTGGAGTTGGGAACTTGTTTGTTATTGGTCAGAATGGCAGGTTGTCGACTTATTATGATATTGTCCGGTGTTTTTGATCGAAATCGACAACTCTGCATCACGGGTGAATCCTGTGGTAACATTTTGGGAGCGTAGCTGGGCGGTGATAGGCCAAACGTTAGATATTGAGCACTGTAGTACCAGGTTAGATTGCCCCTGTTGGGATGATTGCGGAGTGGTTTCATTAACGTCATTGGTCAGAAGTGGCCCCTGCCAGCGAATATAAACAACTCTCACGAACTGTCCGTTGTTTCCTTCCCACTCACCTTTCTCTTGCTTTGCACCTTCTCTCTTTCGTTCTTTTCGTATGTTGATCGGGATTCCGGGTATAAGCACTCCTATTTAGTAAACAAGGGAGTTGCCGTTCACCTTCGACTTGACAACCCCATCCTCGGCCGAGCGCCAACAAAGAAGAAAATGTCGACTACCGTAGGCCTGATAGAGAACTGGTATCCTCCCACGAGGGAAAATTACGATCTCATTATCTCCCTGTGGAAGTGGTTCCCCGTGGTATGTGTCACCGCCCTATCTTCAGAATGCTCTACATCACAACTGACACAACTGACCAGGCCGCCTCCCTTCAATGGGGTGTCTCCTGGTACGGAATGGGCAAGACCTCGGTCACTAGCCGCCTTAACCTACCCGGCCGGATCGGCTGGCTTACCATGGAAGCGCCCGGCTTCATGTCATTGCTTTACATGATGCGCACCCTCCCCACCCAGCACGGCTTCACCCTCAGCGACCTGCCCTGGCAAAACAAGGTGCTCGCCGGCCTCTTCGTGATCCACTATTGCTACCGCGCCATCGCCTTTCCCTTCCTGCAGCCCAGCATGGCGCCCATACACATCGTCATCTGGCTCTCCGCCCTTGGCTTCCAGATTATCAACGGAACCTTGATCGGCGCTTGGCTGGCGGCCTACGGTCCCACGAGCCATGCCGCGTGGGCCAAGCAGCTATCTAGTTCCTTTCCCACACTTCAGTTCACGTGCGGAATCGCCCTCTTCTACGTGGGCCTGATGGCGAATTACTACCACGACGACGAGCTGCGGGAGATCAGACGCAGGGAGAACCGCAGGCAGGAGAGGCTGGCGAAGCAGAATGGGCAAAAGGGACAGCCGGGCAAGAAGGTGGAGAAGCACTACGAGATTCCCAAGGCGGGACTGTTCAAGGTGATGCTTTACCCGCATTACTTTTGCGAGTGGGTTGAGTGGCTTGGGTTTTACATGGCCGCTGGTTGGGGGTGTCTGCCGGCGAGGTGCTTCTTGCTGAATGAGGTGGCGGCGATGTTGCCGAGGGCGGTGAAGGGGAAGCAGTGGTATATGGAGAAGTTTGGGGAGGAGAAGATCAAGAAGTGGGCGGTTGTTCCGGGGGTTTGGTGAGCTCTTCGTCATCTACTTGAGGGTTGGACATGAGATGGTGGATGTGGTAGGAGCGAACGTACCTAGGAGGGAAGAACATGGACAGGTCGTGGCATTTATTAAGGCTGCATTGCGAGGTGGATTAACCATTTAACTACCACGTCAAAGTAATGGTAATGCATTTCCGTTCTTCAGATAAATCGTGATCATGAAGCTTGGACGAACCATTTTGCAACACCGACCTCGCCCAATACTGAACTGGTGGGGCCTTACATTGCTGCTTACAGTGGCGACTTGGCGCCTAAGCGACCAACTAACACTGGGAAACCCCTACAACTTTGGGCCAAACAGAACTTCACTTCCTCTTCCATTCAAAGCCACAACGATGGAAGTAAACAAAACAGACGCGACCAAGCCAACGTGATGGGATGAACTCGTTACCTTCAATCTTGCACCCTGATCGGAAAGTGAAGCTGTAAGGCTTCGATCTTTTGTCATTTCCTAGTTCTAAATGGAAGTCTGAGCGACACGATAGCTGCGACCAGGCGCTCAAATTCAGCAACGGCGAAAGCAACGATGCCTCTCCTAAGGAGCGACTCCTTCAAGGACATAGACTTTACTCTTCGTCGACAGTTCGGCAAGGAGAATTTCAGGTATGAGCACTTAGAGACTCAATCCTTCATGATCTACTTCTAACGACTTTTCGCAGACCACATCAGAGAGAGATCATCAAAGCTGCCCTCGACGGTCATGATGTCTTCGTCCAGGCTGCCACCTCGTTCGGCAAGAGTCTATGTTTTCAACTTCCAGCCGTTATAGACCGTGGAAGTATGTTTATCATTCCCGAATTACTAACGGTCAAGATAAGCTCATTCTGACCTTGTCTATTTAGTCACTATTGTGATTTCTCCATTGCTGAGTCTCATGGTCAGTTCAATCACCCTGACTGAACATTGTTCAAGCAAGTCACTGACACGCTCAGATGAACCAAGTCGAGGCCCTCAGGGCATCAGATGTGGACGCTCGAACCTTGAACAGCAACACTACCATGCCAGAGCGGGACTACATCTATGCTGATCTCGCAACTGGTCATCCTCTTACGCGGCTTCTCTATGTAACTCCCGAGCTATGTTCCGGCGATCACTTCCGGCGGAAACTGAAACTTGTCTATGAGCAGCAAGAGCTGGCGCGCATCGTTGTGGACGAAGCCCATTGCATATCAGAATGGGGCCACGACTTCCGCAAAGACTTCAAACGGCTCTCCTGGTTCCGCGAAACCTTCCCCGATGTACCAGTTATGTGTCTCACAGCCACAGCCAACGAGCAAGTCCGCCGCGATGTACTCACCACACTGGGGCTGGACAAGACGCCCGGCAAACTCAAGATATTCAGCATGACGGCCCATCGACCGAACTTGCACCTCGAAGTGCGCTTCACCAGCGACGAAGCCAACGACCGCTACGACGACTTCGTCACCTGGCTAAAGGGCGTGTACGACCGCCGAGCGGCCGCGGATCGAAAAGCCGAGCTAGATGCCACCGGCGAGCGCGTCGAGAACGTACCGGGGATCATCTACACCCTCTCCCGCGACGAAGTTGAGTCGCTCGCGGCTGCCCTACGACACGACGGCATCGGCGCGCGGCCCTTCCACGCGAAGCTGCCAAACCAGATGAAGGAGGAGACGCTGGCCAAGTGGATCGCCAACGAGCCGGGGTACGATATCATTGTTGCCACGACGGCCTTCGGCATGGGTATCGACAAGGAGAACGTGCGGTTCGTGGTGCATTGGCGGCTGCCCAAGTCGTTTGAAGGGTACTACCAGGAGGCTGGGCGGGCGGGTCGTGATGGGAATGCGAGTTATTGTTTTCTTTACTACAGCCGCGAGGACCGGGACCGGGTGTGTAACCTGGTCATGAGGGAGCCGGTGTCGAAGAACTCGGGGTCGGATGGGATCAATAATAAGCAGGCGAGGCAAGAGAGCCTCAGTAGGCTGGTGGCGTATTGTGAGGATACCAGCTCTTGTCGGCATGCGGCCATTTGTAGGTATTTTGGGGAGACGCAAGTGCCTGAGTGCGATTATGCGTGTGACTGGCATAAGGATCCTCAGGGGCTGAAGAGGAGGATGGCGAGGGGGTTGGCGAGTGAGGAATGGGTTAGTACTCAGCGGGAAGAGGGGATGTATGATGCATATTGGAGTGAGTAGGAATGAAGGGAGAGGCTTGGAGTTTAGTAGCTGGTTGATCTCTTGGTTGATGCAGTGTTTGAGGTCTGGATTAATATGATACCCATATTTCTATTCATAGTCTTGCGTATTAACAAGAAGTCATTCTGCAAGGCAGTAATTGCGACATCATCGGCAGGGTAATGCAATGAGAGAACGGAATTTTTATCACTTTCTATGACAGGTATCTTGGCAACACTTTATCGTACATACAGTAGCTCTGTGCCGAGCCCGCCTTTTATAGACCTCCGCCCGTTGTTCTCTTCCTCACAGCAATTCCCAGCTTGGGTCTCTCCGGTTCCTCATTATCCTCCATAATCCACGGCTTCCTCTTCATAGCTTCCTCCAACTGTAACCTCCACTCCAGCCAGGCGAGTCCCTGGGTAACCGAGTCGCACAAGTCGTCCATCTTCTCGATGTGTTCGCCCTTGGTAACGCGCTCCGTCTTCTCTTGTCTCTTGCCCACCAATGTGCCGACGCCAAGGGACTCCGGGAGGTCCTTGGGATCCGGCATTACTACAGCGTCGTTCTTCAATTTCTGCTTGGTCAGAAACAACAAATGGTTGACGGCGACAGGAGCGGCCCTTACGAAGTAGTGGGCCATGCGCTGCATCTCACGGTTTGCGAGACCGAGTTTTTCCTGATTCTTTAACCACGAACCCAAAAGGCACATCCGGGCCTTCTTGACGTTCTTGATCTTCATCTTGGTTTCCTTCTCGTCAACGTTGATGGGCTCCTCGAATGGGTTGAGAAGCTCGTCATCCTTGTCCTCCTTGGGTGGGATCTCGTTCTCCAACATCCGGAAGCCTCGTATCGGTTTCGGCTTTATCCTGTGCCTTTCAGGGTTCGCCAGATGGCCGGGTGAGGGTATTTCACGTTCGTACTTGTCCATAAGATAGTTGACCACACGCTTGGGCGGCACGGCAACCACGACGCCGTTGAACTCGCGGCGGTTTTGCATGACGCGCAGAATGGCGTAGACCATGGACTCGAGCATGTTTACACGGACGGTCCACTCAAAGATGCCGGCCGTGTTGGCGGTGCGGAAGCGTTGACGCTCGATGAGGATGTGGGTTGGCTTTTGGGGCAGAATATGCTCCGTGATAAGACGGTAGGCCATGTCAGCCATGGCGTTAGGGGCAAAGTTCTCGCCGACGGCGTCCGTATTTTTTCCGTCAATATTGTTCACCTCAAGCCAGGGGAGAAGGTTGAGGTGGCGCCATGCGTGCAGATCGGCCACACGCCTTGTAGTGTTGTTTATATTATAAACCCTTTGAGTTATCAGATTTGCTTCGAATTTTCGCTCCAAGTCGCCATTCTCTTTGTCCTTGGTTCCTTCAAGCATTCCGAAGAAACTGGCCGTGTCAACGACATCTTCGTCCTTAGGCTTTCCGTCTCCAGGCAAAGGATACTCTTCGGCCATGGCCTTGCTGTCTTGCATGACTGGAGTGAGAACACTGTAGGCGAAGTTTTTGAGACCCATGTCGATACTGAGAATGCGAGAGTCAGGGGCTAAGGGCTTGTGCTCTCTAGCAGCGGCTCGAATACGGTTGTATAGGAGAAGCTTTGAACCAGTCTTTGGCAGACCACACCGGACCATGAGCTCCTGCAACTGGCCGAGCGACAACTTGGCCGCCGCGGACGGCTTGCCCACCATGATGTACAACTGGCCGGTAACACCGGACTCGACTCAAGCCAAAAGATTCCTCACAAGCGATCGTAAAGACAGCGATTTGTTGAGCAACCGAGTGCTTCGAGTGGCATGAAGCTGATATTCAACGCCTGACTCTCTTTGGTGGCAGTTGAGTGCCTCTCTTTTGAATATTGAATTGAAGAGTCGTGAGATGCCTGGACCGAGGTGAGATAACGGGTGTTTGTGTTGGGTTGATTCCGTCTTCGCTGCCCCAAAACGATGGAAGTTTGTAGATAAAGTGAAAATACCACACTACAGTAGTACAACACGCTTGTTATCGTATGGCTGATATCGTAGAGTAAATTATAGCAATTTGTCTGTACTCTACGGCATTGGTCAATGCTTGCCAAGGATTCCATTACGGTTTAGCTCAAATGCCTGCCGGACTTCAAGAACCTTGCTGGCACGGGGCAGCCGGCGGCAGGCAAGTTCGACACTTTGATCGGCAATCGTTCCGATCGCGGGGCACATCAGATGCGGACTTCTTCTGATCTCCCAGTGGCATGCAATTGACCAAACAAAGGCCCCGTTCCTGCCTTCCATCCCAACGTCTCGCGGGGTCCAAGCTGCCTTACTTGGAGTCATCTAGACTTTCCCCTTGCGGACTGTGTGAGAACCCCGATGGTCGATGTCGAGACTTTGCTTACATGATCGACTTCTACGCAATTCGGCATTCTCGGCTGTGTTGCTTACTTACCATAACCCACACTTGCCAGTCCATCTTCAATTCTTTTTCGTACTGTCTCATTGTAACTTTTTTTTTTAGAAGGAAACGGTCCCTAACTCCCTATGATATCATAACTCAGATAATGACAAAAGGCAAAAACGGAGAAGCCGTGAAAGAGACAATCTCGGTGATTCAGTATAGTACACGTCAAGATTCTCTCTGTTCTCTCTGTTGGTTGTGTAATTTGGAATGATTGTACATGGTCGAATTTATAATCCTACCACCACCGCCAACTTCGGCATGGTTACCGGACACGGCCGTGCTTGCGTCAGATAGGGTCCAGGTCATATCACCATTCCAAATCCCCAATTGCCCTCTGATGTAGTGTCACAATGCATTGGGTTTATAGACTTTTTAGTCCCCCACTTGAGACAGTGTGGCCGACACTAGCGTACATATTCCAAATCCTGGGGCCACCAGCCTGCACAGTCCTCGCAGACACAGACAACTAACTACCCGCACCAACACCACCGCAACCGCGCCCCAAGGATTACCAACTGCAGCTGTCGCAACCGTACAGCGTACTGACCCTGCGTCCGCCCAGACCACTCTTATTTGCGATACCAGCCCGGACACCGTTGTGGTGGTTTATATCCTTCGTCCATGCCCTCTCTGTCCTTCCTTGTTCGACCTTCTGTTGTCTCGTCCAGACTAGCTTCAGGCCGAGTTGGTTCTTTGTCTAGGCATTTCTCCGTCACAGCTCTCAACATGGCGCCCATTTCCAAGGAAACCGATTTTCTCGTCATTGGTGGTGGCAGTGGTGGCATTGCGACTGCCCGCGCTGCTGCTGGCAAGTATGGCATCAAGTCCATGGTAGTCGAGGGCAAGCGCTTGGGAGGTACATGCGTCAACGTTGGGTAAGTCACGTCCAACTTTGTCATTGCGTCCGTCTTGCTCGAAAGGTCAAGCTCTAACAATTTCTCTTCCTCTGCAGCTGCGTACCCAAAAAGGTCACCTTCAACGCCGCGTTTATTGCCGAAACCATTCACCAGGCCAAGGACTACGGCTTCAGTGTCGAGGAAACTGCTCCCTTCGACTGGACTACCTTCAAGCACAAGCGCGACGCTTACATCGCCCGTCTCAACGGCATCTATGAGCGCAACCTCGCCAACGACAAGGTCGAGTATGTGCACGGCTGGGCCAAGCTCCTGTCCCGCAACTCGGTTGAAATTACTCTCGATGACGGTACCAAGTCTGTCGTCAACGCCAAGAAGATCCTGATCGCCGTGGGCGGCAACCCGACCATTCCCCCCCATATCCCCGGCTCCGAATACGGCACCAACAGCGACGGCTTCTTCGACATCGAGACCCTCCCCAAGAAGGTTGCCCTTGTTGGCGCCGGCTACATTGCTGTCGAGTTTGCTGGCATGTTCAACGCTCTCGGCGTGGAGACTCATCTCTTCATCCGCCACGATACCTTCCTTCGCAGCTTCGATCCTATGATTCAGCAGGTGTCGGTCAAGGAGTATGAGCGCCTCGGGGTCAAGCTTCACAAGAGGAGCCACCTCACCAGCGTCGAGAAGGATGCGGCGGGTAAGCTAGCTATCAACTTCAAGGAGGGGGAGGGCGAGCAGTCTATCTCCGATGTCGACCATCTCATCTGGGCTGTTGGCCGCACACCGGCGGTTGAGGGTCTCGGCTTGGACAAGGCGGGTGTCAAGACCAACGAGAAGGGATACATCGAGGTGGATGAGTACCAGAACACCAGCACCGAGAACATCTATGCGCTTGGTGATGTGTGCGGTCAGATTGAGTTGACCCCCGTCGCCATTGCTGCTGGTCGCAAGCTGGCCGCCCGTCTGTTTGGCCCCGAGGAGTTCAGGACACTCAAGCTGAACTACGAGAATGTGCCATCCGTTGTGTTCGCCCATCCTGAAATCGGTTCCATTGGCCTTACCGAGCCCGAGGCGGTTGCCAAGTACGGCGCCGACAACCTCAAGATCTACAAGTCGAACTTCACTGCCATGTACTACGCCATGATGCAGCCTGAGGATAAGGCACCGACCGCCTACAAGCTCATCTGCGCCGGCCCCGAGGAGAAGGTTGTTGGTCTGCACATCATCGGCCTTGGCAGCGGCGAGATCCTCCAGGGCTTCGGTGTTGCCATCAACATGGGCGCGACCAAGGCCGACTTCGATAACTGCGTGGCTATTCACCCCACCAGTGCTGAGGAGTTGGTGACTCTCAAGTAAACAGAGTGCGGATGGACGAAAAAGGGTGGTTCTCATTTGTTGTACCTATTTAAACCGGATATACCTTTGCATGTTTGGGTGATGGTGTTTATTCGGAGCGTGGCAGCCTTATTAGAAGCAAAAGTTGGAAATGATACCTGAACATAAAGCACTCGCGAGATTCCACTTTATGATTAGCATCGTTTTGAGTTCTAACCTGTTTGTGAGTTGAGGACCAAACAACCGCCGAGATAGGCGAAGATAAAGAGTGATAACGCGATGACTTGAAGCGCCATGCATTTTGCTCCGATAAGAAGAACTGGCTGTGACGTGCTTTGTACCTCGAGGTGCTCAACCTCGAGAGCTTGGGCCAGTTTCGCCGAGGGTACTTGGCAGCTGGAAGAATGGGAGTTTGGGGGGAGGACCCATTCGCCGCGTGAAAGTACCTGTACGGCGAGCCATTCCGGTCAGATGCGCAAAAATCATACCACCACAACGACTGGTCAGGCCCGACACCCACCACGTGCAGCTGCCAGAGCTGTGCGGCCAGCTGAGACAGCCGAGCTTATTCCCAATTCCGAACGTCAAGATTCCGCACTAGCGTCACGGACCACCACGGGCAGCTCCTCCAGTTTCATCACCACACTCCAAGTGCTTTCCCACCTCGACTCTCCTTGACACCAGCTTCTGACCGAGCAAGGAATCGCCAAATCTCCACTCAAGGTATGCCGTTCCCCTTGCCATGCCACTCTGCAGCTCGCCCCGAGCTCTGCGCTCAATTGCAACTTTGATATCAGAAAGCTGACTGCGGGTGAATTGCTTTGCGAGAAAAAAGATGTTCTCCCGTGTTGCCCTCCGCGCGGCTCCCCGCCAGCAGCCCTTCAGCCTCGTTGCTCGCCGCACCTTCCAGACCACCCGCGCCCAGCTCTCGTCGCCCTACCACTACCCTGAGGGTCCCCGCTCCAACCTTCCCTTCAACCCCAAGACCCGCTTCTTCTGGTTCCGTTACCTCATGTACTGCGTCGTCGGCTTCGGCTCTCCCGTTGCCATTGCCGGTGCGTGATATTCTCCCTGTCCGAGAGCGAAAGTATACGGTCCCACTGACGTAATCTGGTTTCAAACACAACAGTCTGGCAGACCTACCGCCCCCGCTCTTAAACGGCTCGCTACTAGCTGTTATGCGGGTGCCGATATGATCGGGAAGTTTGAGCGGGCGATGAGCTTGATGCGTGCGTAATAAGGGGGGATATACCGAAAGGGGGGAAACGCAAAGAACCGACCGGCACGGATATAGACGCAGGTAGTCCGGACTGTCCGGGCGCTCTTCTGTATATGATACGACACGGATAGAAACCACCATCATCATCAACCCCGACGTTTTTCTCTTTCTGGACCCTCCGAGAACTAATGGCTCTGGCAAACCTTTTGACTTCGATAAGGCGGAGATGGAGGGTGGCAATGGGTGCTGGGACTCCTCTGGCTGAAGCTGTGATCACGGATGGAAGGAAAGCTGGTTTGGTCTACCATCACCTGAATGCGTCTCTATCCAGTGACGCTCTGGTAAGTCTCCTCAGATAAGGTGTTTTCGGAAAAGCACTCCAGGTTGGGAAAGCGGTGCTTCTGACCTCTCGACTGCTCCGGTACAATTTTGAAGCTCACATACGCGGCTTTGAGAGAAAGGCGATCTTGCGAGCTCAAGGATGTAGCTTCATGCTCACAATTTCAGGGTATCGCTGCCAGTAGCTTCCTGGTCAACTGCTCGTAGTCATGATACCCAACAGATATGAAAATCACATCCACTCCAGTTATGCGCATGTCATCTCGATCTTGGTACCAGATGGGGGCGACGAGTTGGGCACCGGAGGACAAGACGGTAGCTATAGCAATCAGGAAAGACCAACCAATGTAAACAAAGCCCCTGGACCGGATGGTCCTCGGCACAGTCAACCTATGTTTCATAGGATACCGCCATCGTTACAGTAAGTTTGCAGATATGCAGCTATGCGCACAAGCCAATCGGCCAGCTCCCGTTTTCCCGTGTAAATGCATTCCTGGTACTTTGCCCCAGAGCAAAGCGAAGGTACCCTTTTAGAGCTCATCCCCTGTCTGTAGTGCCAGGTACTTGTCAGGGTCCGCTAGGGTACCTGCGACGCCGCGGGTTTCCCCCCAAAGATCACACACAACGTCAACCGCCATTCCATTCCACCTGCCAGGAGCAGGAGCCGCAACGAAACACAACACCAACGCTACCTACCTTACACTACCACCAAACACCACGACGGACACACCGAGCAGCCGAGAGAGCAACATCCACATCTTCTTAACCACGCTGAACACATTGCGCGACATGGTATGAGGTGAAGCGAACATGCAGACTTGCCGTCCAGGCAACACGCTACACGGATCACGGAAGACGACGTCAAGGAGAAGCACAACATATCCAACAACCAACTTTCCACCACCACGCGGATAATACACACACACACACACACACACACACGAAGATGGATTTACCGCCCGTCAACCTCGCCGAGCTGCTCCGGCACCCCGATGACCTCGACAAGATCACCACCCTCAAGGCCGAGTTCATGAGGAAGAAGGCAGCCGTCGACTCCCAACTTCGCAGCGGCTTGCGGGAGCAGCTCGAGACGACACAGGCCGGTATGAACGGCCTATCCGAGGGACAAAAGACGGTGCAGCAGATCAAGGAGGAGATGATGAAAATCGACAAGATCTGTTCCGAGTCGCAAGACATGATCACCGACTTTGCTACCATCAACCTGGTGTCCCAAGCCCACCGCAACTTTGGCGCCGTCGAGACTATGCGCCGCAACCTCGAAACTTTCAGCGAGCGCCTAGATACCATCGACAGGATGTTGAATGAGGACGACGAGGACCCCGAGAACATGCCCAACTTGCTGGCTATTCACTACGAGTTGACGCAGCTCCGTAATATCCGAGACGATGCTATCGAACAAATACAGAGAGGCGACGACCCGGGCCTGCAGTCTACACTGGAGGATTACTTTTCCCGTCTAGATAAATACATCGAGTGGTTCGATGTGAATATCACCCTCGTGGCCATGAGTTTGATCAACCTGGTTATCGCGGACAACAACAGTTTGGTAGTGCGTTTTGCACTGATAATAGAGGCCGAGGAGAAGAGCGATCAGAGGGTTCTGGCTTTGCAAGAAGCGCTGAAGGATCACAAGGAGATGGCCACACGCTTCCAGAGCATAACAGACGGCGCCAAGACGGTCAGGGGTTATAAGCACAAGTTCTTGAAGGCTATCAAGACCTTTGCAGAGGATCAGTTCAAGGAGAGCAAGGAGAAGTTCTTGGGCGACCCGGATATGCTCGATAAGTCTTTGAAATGGTACTTCAACGACCTGAACGCCGTCAAGATCGGCATGACTCCTCTCATGCCCAAGAAGTGGAAGATATTCAAGACATGGGCTACCATCTATCACGGCCTGATGCACGACTACCTCATTCGGCTAATCGACGACCCAGAGACCAGTTCAGCGCATACCCTGGCCATTATCAGCTGGCCTGAGGCCTACTATCGCAAGATGACCAAGTTGGGAATGAAGCAGGACGAACTAACACCACATGTGATCGACAACCGCGAGGCCGAACTAGTGCGCGACTTCCGCGCCCTCATTATCAAGTTCCTCGACGAGTGGATTGACCGTATTTACAAGCAAGAGGTCAAAGACTTTACCGACCGCAATGTCGAGGGCGGCAACCTCGACCAGGACGAGTATGGATACTTCCGCACCAAGAACTTGGTCGACCTCTGGCGCATGCTCCGCGAGCAAGTCGATGCCGCGGGCAACTCGAAGCGTGCCGATGTCGTGGAAGGTGTCATCGACGCCATGTTCCAGCGCCTACGTACCCGTCAGCAATCCTGGCAAAAGATGCTCGAGGACGAAGCCGCGCGGTACGAGCTGCAACCCCCACAAGGCCAACCGGAGCTGGACGGCTTCCAGCCGCTGCAGGACTGGCTCGTGGCGACAGCCAACGACCAAATCGCCTGCATCGACGACAACGAGGACGAAGGCCGAATGGCGTACCTCTCCGACTTCCGGCGTAAGTTCAGCCCGCTCGTGTCGCCACAGTACATGGACCGGGCCGAGGCGGAGATCGCTGCGCTGCGCGACGGCTACGTCGACCTGAGCACGTGGTGCATGACCAAGTTCGCGCAGCTCGTGTTCGCGGTCGACTTCCGCACCGTCATGCCCGACTTCTTCACGCCGCGGTGGTACACCACCAACGCCATGGCGCGCATGATCGCCACGTTCGAGGAGTACGTGTCCGACTACAAGATGGTGCTGCACCACTCGCTCGTCGACATCTTCATCGAGATCTTTGCCGAGGAGCTGCTCATCCGCTACCTGTCGTCGGTCCGCAACAAGGGCGCCAAGTTCCGCAGCCAGGATAACTTCCAGGACAAGATCTATGACGATCTCTCGACAGCGTTCGACTTCTTCAACAACTTGCCCAACCCGGATGTGGGCAACGCCATCAAGGAGACGTGGCGCGTGTCGGAGCCGTTCTTGCAGCTGTTGGAGGTCAATAAGGAGGCGGTGCCGGACGCGTTTGCAGAGTTCAAAAGCCAGTATTGGGACTTGCAGATCAGCTGGGTCGAGGCGGTGTTGAGGTCCAGAGATGACTTTGAGAGAAGCATGTTGAATGCGGTCAAGGCTAGGGCCGCCCAGATGGACGTTGTCAGAGGACCGGAAACTATTATGAGCAAGGTCAAATAAGGGGACTGGCTAGTGAATATCCCCAGTTGAAAGTAATCAAGTTTAATGATGGGAGATTCTTGGGGGCTGGGCTGAGGTGGGTAGGCAAGTCGGGAAGGGAGTTGGAAGTTCTATGCATATAATGATACCAGCTTCTGTAAGCTACAGCGAAGACATTTTGGGAGTAAATAAGAGAAATGGAGACCAGTCTAATGGTGGTTGACAGTCCTCGTGTGCGTACAGTATCCTGGATCGACCCTCACTGAAACTACTGTGAATGAGGGCCGCCTCTAATATTGAGTCTAACTTCAATCATTCATACAACCACAAAAAGATGCTTCAGAGTCCAAACTCTGGCTCGCTAAGCCCGCCCTTCTGGTTCAACCAAACATGCAAATGCAGATAGATATAGGCGACTGGTCCGCGTCTAAAAAAAAAAAAAAAGGCAATATACAAAGAACATCAACGTCCAACTACCACCGCCATCAAAAGATATGAAACAGCAACAGCACCAACAACTGTATCTGTAGATATGTAAAATATGTGCATAAGCATCATTAGCTCATGATAGTGCCCGTGACGTTCTGTGTCCCGTTGTAGACCTCTTCTGTCCGTCTCTGGTGTTTCTATGTTCTGTCGTGATATACTTGTACTGTATTACCATTTCCCTCTTCTCGAGCCATCGATCAGAAGTGAAGACAGAAAGTCTGCCATGAATAGCTCGTCCTTGTCGCTGAGCTCCCAGCGGGCCCTGAGTTGGTCGTAGACTTCGACGACTCTGTCGCCGTTTGTGCACCGCATGAATGCGCGCAGGACCCAAATGGCTAACCAGGTCTTGATCTCTATGCCTGGGCGGTCGACGCCCCATTCTTTCTTTTGCTGATAGTCCTCCTCTTCGTAGGGCAATTCGGCTTCAGGGTCGTAGCTTTCGGGATGGTGTTCCTCCTGGATATTCTCTTCCTGAACTTGAACTGGCTCATGAAGGTGGTCTTCTTGAACGTGATTATCAGGAAACGATTCATCATCAGCTGGTGGAGGGGCCGAGGAATGAACAAGTGTCCGTCCAGCGTCTACGGCTTCTAGCAGGGCCGAATAGATTGATTCTAACCGCCTCGCGCTCCATGCCGAAGTTGCGTAACCACCATGGCGGTCAAAAGCCTTGAACAAAACCTTGAAGATGGAGCCGTGAACAGGGATGTCGAACAGCTTCATGTCGTCGATGTACTTGGCCACGCGAGAGAGATCTCCGCACCTAACACCGTAATACTTGACCAGAATACTATACGTCCGAAGGTTTGGATGCATCGGCACCATCTCTTGAAAGCTGTGGTGCAACTCGGGAGCTTTCTTTGCAACCCGGGCCATCATCTTCAGCGCCTGCGTGATGGCGCGATCGCTGGCATAGCTCCGAGTCGGGAACGATACCTCCGACCACTTTGCGATAGAAGCTACCATGCGAGTATAAATGCGCTCGGCCGCTGCTTCCTCGCCCGATCGCAACAGTCCAGATATGACGGCATTGAGGACAACCGTGTCAATCATCTCGCCAGCCTCAACCATCTCACGAAATGCGGCGCGCAGTCCACCGGTCTCCCTCTTGAGCCCAAAGAAATGAATCAAGCTCACGTGGTGATAGCGGTTGAAATAGTGCCCACGGCTGACCATTTCTTTGTAAATCATTTCGGCGAGGGTGAAGTTGCCAGCTTTGGAAGCCACATCAAAGAGAATGTTGAAGGTCACCTCGGTCGCCTTGATGCCAGCGTCGACTTCCATTTCGCGCCATAGTCTCATGGCAGACTGCGCCTGGGTTTCGGTGACAGTGCCAACATATCGACTTGCGAAAGAGATGGCGCAATTCCACTCCCCTGCTGTCAAGGGCATACTGCAGTTCCTCACATCCGCTATGACGGCGAAATACCGCAGCATGGACTTGGAGTTCCTCCGCTGAGGCTGCCCTAACGCTTTCAGGAGCTGATGTCGCAACCGACCATTGATGTAGGGCATGCGCGGTTCCGGCAGTTGTTGGTAGAGGTCGTAGATAGTGTCAAGGTCTATCTTGTGTGGAATGCGCAGCCGCATGAGCACAGCAAATCTGAGATCGCTCAGTGTATGTTGGCCATACTCGTCCAGACCAACCACTTCGTCCGGGCCTGGATACTCGTAGTCATCTTCGTTTTGTACGAAGGTGAACCGGGGCCTGTCAGCGGGTGCATAGTTATGCATGTGAGGATCACGAATGAACTTGAGGTGGTCTTCGACCGTTCCATCTAGACCATGATAGGGATCTACCAGTTCAAGCAGCTCTTCTTTGGTAAGATGACCGGGCTTCACATTGTGGGATTCGAGCGGCTCTTGTGATTGTGGGTTTGCCCACGAGAGGGATTCGGTCGATAGATCGTCATGTAGCGCGGATGGGGCCGAGAATACGGAGTCGGCGGGCTTCTGATCGGCACTGGGTTCGGGGGCGGCTGCAGCAACGGGCTCGGGCTCGGGCTCGGGCTCGGGCTCAGG
>RAOC01000445.1:0-24757 GCA_009804845.1 Neurospora sp. FGSC 26637
GCTCGGCCGGCGTGGGCTGGTGGTGCGTGGAGGAAGTGCCTGTCGAGGCGTTGGTGTCTCCGGATATGGTGCGGGTGAGCTGGAGGGTGGGGCGGGGTGGGTTGAGCGTGTTGAGGGTGTTGGTGGAGGTGTAGGAGGCTGTGGGGGAGGAGGAGCCGGGGTTGTTATAGTTGTGGTTGTTGTTGTCCTTGTGGATGTTGGTCATGTAGTCACTGGTTCCGAGGATGAGGGTTGAGAGGGAGGTGGTCGACATGGGCGAGGTTAGAGTGGGGAGGAACTCGTTGATAGGGGTGGAAGCTGGTTGGGCTCGGGAAAGGATGGGCGAGTGCGCGATGGAGAGATCACGGAGAGTTGCCGCGGGGGAATATAGGTCTGAGGCCGAAGTCGAGTCGGTCGTGAGCGAGAGGAATCCAGATCCGGCGAAGCCTGCTAGGGGACCCTCGCTGAGTGCCGCTGCCAACACGTTGTTACCGGATCCTCCGGTGTCACCACTGTTGTCCGCCGTTGTTGGAGACAGCATGTCGTCGTGTTTGTGGCCTTCATCCTCCTCCCGGCCCCTGTTCTGTGCTTTCGCCTTTTCACGCGCAATCTCCTCTGCCTCTAGCTCATATTCAACTTCATATATGATCTCGGGCCAGACCACAACATAAGCGAAGGTGCAGAGCTGGGTAACCCAACCGCCACGCATCAACCACGCCAGCATAGCCATATAAAGAGGCCGGTGAGCCTTACTCGGACAGTGCAGTTTATACGGCCGCGGGGCAACGCTCAGCTCGGCCAGGAAGTTGGGCAACGGGGGTGAAAGCGGAAACTGTCTCGCCCACTGAGAAGCTGCTTGAGGAAGTCTGCGTAGGTCGCAGTTGGGACTCACGATGTACATGTCGCGGCCGTGCAGAGGCGGGATAGCGATGGCTCGTCGCCAGAATATGAAATGCTCGGCAAACCTCCGCACCTGGGCAGGCGAGAGGATACTGCTTGCCTGCTGTTGCACCTGGTGGAAGGAGAGATTGGGCTTGCACCGACGTACGAACTCGATCATGGCCTGTGTAGTAGGGTCAGATTCAGGACCCAGCAGCTCGTTGATGACCTTTTTCTCTTCTGCCATCAGGAGGAGCGCAAAGGTCTTGTCCAGATATTCGGGCTCCTCCACGCTCTCGTCGGCTTGCAACGAGTTTGCGGTCGTCAACCACAGACCAAGCTGCTCCTCCCCTTGGCCGTCCTGGGGCAGGTCGGGCACATGGAATGGCACGGGAATCTGCACGGAGTGAGTAACCACACCCTCAATGGTCTCGAGCTGGATGGCAGCAATTCTGTTCCGTGATATGGCGTCGTATATGTCCTGCATAGATGCTGCCAGTGAAGAATTCGATAGGATCTCGTCCCACAACTGGCTCATCTTTCTCTCTGGTTCACAAGCATGCGAATTAGCAGAGTCCAGCATAGACCTAATAGGGGCACTCACTGTCTTCCCGACCCTTGTCCTTCAAGGCCAGAATCTTCTTAGATTCCTTCCATATGAAATCACTCCTCTGTTGGCAGTACTTGTATGCCTTGTTGACTTTCTTGATGATATGCGTGTAGAGTATGTCGACAAGATCGGCAACCTCATTCCTCTTTGGGTTCAAGATGAAGACAAGGTTGAACATGGTCATGGAACTCTTCTTGTCTTCGGCCTCTTCGGTTGTTTTGACGGCAGGCTGGTCTACATCCGAGGGACCTTTGTCACTAGTCCTTGCGGGACCGCCGTCCGTGTCTGTCGGGACGGAGTCATCGTGGTCCCGGTGCTTTTGCTGCTTCTTGCTTTTCTTCCGCCAGACTCCATTCTCTGGCACATGGATGGGATACGAAACGCAGTAGAGAGGATCCAAGGAAACCTGGAACAAGCGTTTGTGATAGGCCCTGGCCGGAGTCAAGATGTTTTCCAGATCCTTGGTTGGGAAGCCAGCAACGTGCTCCCAAGGAACAATCTGAGTGCCGCTCTCGGTGATGAGGTGGTCGTCGTGATTCCACTGCGACAGCTCGGACTCCTTTAACGGGGACGAAGAGCTGGCATCGAGGCCAACGGCATGGGAAACTCGGTGCAGAAGAGCCTCGTCTTCTTCGTCCAGATCGTCCAGATCATCGCCATCTCTTGCGGCTGCTGTAGCCTGTGGTGGCAAGACGTGGGGAGGATAGTGGAAAACAAATCGCGGGCCGTCCCGAGAACGGTTGATAACGAGAGCAACAGCTAGGAAGTTGTCGGGGCTAGGCAAGACCGGGTACGCCATTTTGCTTTTTTCTCCTCGTCCTTTTTTTTTTTTCGATTTGATTACAGCCTATAGCACTGAATGCACACGACTGAAGCCCATTTAAAGCCACATCAACCTTGACTTCACAAGTATATCATGTCTCGCTGCTGTTGTCCCTGCCCTAGTTGATATATTCTTATCTTCTTATACCATTGTTGTACTTGGCGTGCCTCTTACTGCCCGATGGTGGTCGCGAGCTGTTTGGTCAATGACAATCTGATGCCTACCCAGCTGAACTAAATGGTGGGCAAGGTGACTCGAGTGAGGGGGCAGATGGGATGGCGGCCAAAGCGACGTCAGACGGGAAAGGCGAGACGGTTGTGACACCAAACCTGCAAATGACGCGAGGGGCGCAATGACAACAATCAGGGTTGAAACTCGAAAGAGATGCGATTCGAGCGATGGGGTCCAGGGTGGCGGTAGTTGTTGGGCTTGGCCAACCGCAATCCACTCTTTCGTTGAATTTCACGTGCTGTGCGCAGGCTGGCGAAGAATTCAATGACATTGACAAAGGTACGTACCACTAGGGGACCATTGACAAAAGACTAGCCAAACAAGGTTAAGCGATCCAGACTCGTCCAGTCAGGGGCGACCTTGGAGAGGACCAGACAAACGCCAAGGGACCACCAGGCACAAGGGACCGCGGAGGTTTTGGCGTTGGGGTCAGCGTGGTTGGCAAGGTTGGCCGGGGTCGTCGTTTGGGGCGGCAAGCGGCCCCAGGAGCAAAAAGAGAAGCATGTGTTTGTTCGAAGAAGTGGGGATGGCGACTTTTGATGACCAGCCAAAGGGC
The DNA here is from genome assembly GCA_009804845.1 of Neurospora sp. FGSC 26637. Lineage (NCBI taxonomy): Eukaryota > Fungi > Ascomycota > Sordariomycetes > Sordariales > Sordariaceae > Neurospora > Neurospora sp. FGSC 26637. Next base: position 3,079 of record RAOC01000445.1, read on the forward strand.
AAGTGATCGTGTGAGGAAGGCCCAACGGACCGATTTGATCATCGTCCTTACCGCATCATCCAAGGCCAACCAATTCCTCTTCGTTTTCCTCATTTTCCCATCTGCAGTGCCCACATCCTTCCCGTTGACCGTCCTGAATCGGCTTAGAGAGATACAGTAGGTACGTAGAAAGATTCGGCCCTGTAAACAACCCCCCTCCAGTCCCTCCCCCCTTTTTTATGTCCGTGGTCTCCTTTCCTCGACATCCAACTTCCACTTCAGTTGCTTTTGCATACCTCTCCGCGCATAACGTTTGTCAACGTCTTGCACTGCAGTGCTACATCATCTAACGCAAAAAAATCAGAACCGAAAGGCGAATTCCATCACGAACCTCTGCCGTCATCTCCCAAAGAGAGCACACGTATACAATCCCTAGCAAAGCCCGAATCGGCCTTGCGATTCCTACCGCCCACCATGGCTGTCGCGACGGAGAACGGCACCCAAACAGCCAACGGCCAGACGAACGGCCATTCGAACGGCCACGGGCCTGTTCAGCATCACATTCGCTACATCCCTGTGGCCTACTCGAGCGAGGACTCCGAGGCCACCGCCCGCCGGCTCGTTCTTGCCATCCGCCCCGACTGGGAGAGCGCCGATTCCAACGTCGAGTTCGTGCGCTTCACCGATGGCATCACCAACACACTCCTCAAAGCAGTCAACAAGAAGGCCGGCCTTTCCAAGGATGAGGTGGACAATGAGGCCATCTTGCTCCGCGCCTACGGAAACGGCACCGATTTGATCATCGATCGCCACCGCGAAACTCAGAACCACGAGCTACTCATGCGATACGGCCTCGCCCCCGAGCTTCTTGCCCGCTTCGAGAATGGCATGATGTACCGCTTCGTCCAGGGCTCCATGACCCACCCCGAGGATTTGCGCAAGCCGGTCATATACAAGGCCGTGGCCAAGAGGCTTGCCCAGTGGCACGCCGTGGTACCTTGCATTGCTGCCCGCACTGGACACAGCCGCAGAAACTCCAAGAACACCGAGTTCATCGTACCGTCCGAAGCCCTTGGAGATGCCGAGTTTCAGCAAGTCATTGACAGTGTCGCACCTGGAAAGCCTCCCCCGAACGTCTGGACTGTCATGCAGAAGTGGATCTTTGCCCTGCCAACAGATACGGAGGCGCAAAGAGAGCGTCAGGCTCAGTTGCAGAAGGAGCTTACCAGAACTGTTGCCGAGCTGAGCCAGCGGCCAGGCTTGGGCGCTAATGGGGTGTGTACTACGCTTTATTTTTCCTCCTTCCCTTTTCATATGACGCACGAGTTTGGCTGACCACTCACATAACAGCTCGTGTTTGCGCACTGCGATCTCCTCAGTGGCAACGTCATTGTCCTTCCCAAACCCCAGCAGACACCCGCCGACAGCAACGCCATCACCGCCAAAGACACGACCACAGACGTCACCTTCATCGATTACGAATACGCTACCCCCTCACCAGCCGCCTTCGACATCGCAAACCACTTCGCCGAATGGGGTGGCTTCGACTGCGATTTCAGCGTCCTCCCCACGCGCGCCCAGCGCCGCGAGTTCATCACCGAGTACATCCGCGCCTACTATGCTCATCAAAGCAAGAAAAATGGGACCACGGCCGATTTTGACGAGGCGGCCGAGGTTGACCGCCTACTAAACGAGGTGGACGTTTTCCGGGGCTTGCCCGGATTCTACTGGGGCATCTGGGCGCTCATCCAGGCGACCATTTCCCAAATCGACTTTGACTACGCCTCCTACGCCGAGACAAGACTGGGCGAGTACTGGGCTTGGCGAGAGGAGATCTCCGGTGAGCGCCAGCGCGCGGGCAAGGAGATCCCGCTGAGGGAGAAGAGGTGGGCTCAGGAAGAGTGAGCGCATGGGTTGAAAGAAAATAAAAAGATCTCGCAACATCTGTTCACATACAAACACGGCCAAAAAAAGAGGAAAATAGCGTGGATGGGCAGGCATGGCGTGTCAGGAGTCGGGTTGATCACATCGCCTATACATGCGTGCATTGCATTCTTTCGCTTCTATCTCAAATTTCTTCCCTCGATGTACTTACTACGGGAGGCTCTGCATGGGAATAGGGGCGAGCATTCAACATTGGGCTCACGGAGTTGTTCTTGTTTAGCATGGATTAGATACCTCATCTCAACAGTCGGTCAGTAGCTTGAGTTAGCGCATTGGACTTAATTATAATTACCAGAGCAGACTTGGTGCCTGAAGTAGGGTTCAAAGTCGTAGTATATAGTCTCAGATAATACGACCGTTAACGTAGCCACCAAGATTTGTCACATCAAGACGGCATGGGATTCAGAACTCTGGTATTTCCTCCTTCTACCTATGCCAAAACCCGTCGTCGGTAAACAGGCAGTAGTTTCCAGATACCCATTAGCTGTCCTGTTCTGCCCAGTTGTTGAAAACAATATATAACATCGCCGTGCCCGGTTTGACGCCATTCGTGATCCTATAAATACCCTTTTCTTTTTCCTGCCGCAGAAATTCATTGTTGTTGAATCAATGGACTCCCTTGTCCATCATCATTATACCATTCAACCCTTCACTCCCCGCCAATAAACCCCCAATCGCCCTTTGTTGAGTGCTTTAAGCAGACTTGTAATACTTGCTAGGCACAAACGGCATCTTGGTCACCACCGCCGGCCTCGCCCGTCCTCTCACCAACACCTCCACCTCCGTCCCGCTCTTGTGCTGGCCATCCATGATGTACCCCATCGCAACGTTCTTCCCCAGAGTGGGGCTGGGGCACCCGCTCGTGATCCTGCCAAGCTTCGTGGTCGGGTCTCCCTTGGCCACGATCTCCGCGCCTTCTCTGGCCGGAGCACCAGTCACAATAAAGCCGACGCGACGACGGGTGACGCCCTTTCCTCCTTTGCTCTTGGGAGTCAGCTGCGAAACGATGGTCTCGGCGCCGTAATACCCGGCATCCGCCTTGCGGCGGGTCGGGGGAATGATCCAGCTCAAAGCGGCCTCGACGGGAGACACGGTCTCGTCCAGGTCGTGCCCGTAAAGGCACATGCCCGCTTCCAGACGGAGGGAGTCGCGCGCGCCGAGACCGGCGAGCTGGACCCGCTCGGCACCGCCCGCGGCAAGCAGCTTTTCCGTGACTTCGACGGTCTCGGATGGCGGGATCGAAATCTCGAACCCGTCCTCGCCCGTGTAGCCGCCGCGGCTGATCAGCAAGGGCTCGCTGAGCTTGCCGTCCTTAAGCTTCATCTTGCCGTAGACCGACTGGCCAAAGTACAGCTGCTTGAGATTGATGTTGCCGTCGAGGGCGTCGAGGGCATCAGCCAAAACGGCCTCGGCCTCAGGACCTTGCAGGGCCACCAGGCCCCAGCCGTCCAGCTGCTCCTGGGTCACCTCCAAGCCGGACTCCTTGGCCTTGGCCTTGGCCAGCTCCTGCTCAAAGTACTCGTTATCCTTCTCGCGGCAGCCGGCATTGGTGACGACGTAGAACATGTCGTCAGCCAGCTTGGTGACGATGGTGTCATCCACAATGCCGCCGGACCCGTCCGCCTTGAGCAGGACCGAGAGGGTGCTGCGGTGGACGCCCAGAGAGGCCAAGTCGGAGGGCGTGACGCGCTCGAGGAACTCGCGGGCTCCTGGGCCGGAGAAGACGCGCTGCACCATGTGACTGACGTCGAAGATGGAGGCGTGTTCGCGCGTGAAGGCGTGCGAGGCGCTCACCGAGAGACCCTTGTACTGCACCGGCATGTGGAAGCCGCCGAAGGGAACCATCTGGGCGCCGTGGGCGAGATGCAGGTCGTAGAGGGGCGTCTTCTGGAGGGCCTCCGACGAGGCGGACGAGGAGCCATGGCGGGCTTGCTGCTGGGTCTTGGGCGAGAGGAGAGTTCCGCTGATGGCTGTGGTGCGGGAGACGTTGCGAGTGGTAGTCTGGGGACGAAGGGTGGCGGTGATGGCGGAGCTGTTGAGCGAGCTGAGAGCGCGGGTCTTGCGTGATACCGAGCGTTGGGAGATGCGGGAAGCGCTTCGGACGGCGTTAGCCACCGACGCCGACTTTAAGCTCTGCATTTTTGGCAGTGTTCTTGTTCTCTTCACTGTTGTCGTCGTTTATCTGGTAACGTCCGAGTTTGGATCTTGGTGGTTTGAATACAACCAAGCTAATGAACACAGAAAATAAGGTAACGTAATACAATCTACAGGAAGAAAAAGTTGCGATGCAAGCTGGGATAGTACAGTCATAAGATAAGAAGTTCAGTCACTGAGTTGAATCATCGTCTCCCATGTCATCGTTGCCGATCCTGGCCGAGACCGGGGGCCAAACACCCGAACATGCCCCACTCGGCTAATAGCCCGGCTACCGTTGCTATGGGGTTCCCTTTTGTTTACTCATGCGGGTTGGCCCCTTTTTATAGGGCATTCCTGTTGATTTATTACCTATTCATTACGTACTGCTCCAGTAAATGACTCGGGCTCGAACCCCAGGGTTTCGATATCCAAAAATGGTCGACTAGAATCCCCTCCCAGCGCGTTTTCTGGCCGGTTTCACCACGGCACCCGACTTAACCACCTTCTTGTCCTTCGATGGGGCCACCTTTTTCACAAGCTGAAGCTCTTCTTCTTCGTGCAGCTGGTCCTCTTGCCGCTTCTTGTCCGCTGCCATCTGTGCCTCAATCTCCATTTTCCTGTTGAACTCCGTCTCTGTGATTCTCTTCTCCCGTGCCGAATATCCTTTCTCTTTGACCGAATAGAATACACCACCGAGATCCGCCAACCAGTGAGGGTCCACTGAGGTGACCGTAGACATGTACTCCTTACTTGTGAGGATCAGCTCATGGTACACCACATAGTCTGGCAAGAAGCCCAGCCCATAGAGTGCACTGGTCGGATGCAGTTGGACGGTGACACTGGTCCTCAAGTTGATGTACTCGCCAATGCCCTTGACCTTTGCTGCCTGGTGGTAGTAGCCAGAGCAGATGCACTTGCGAATCACATCCCAGTCGGTGCCACAACTCATCATCTTCATGTTCTGCATCTTCATGATGTCCAGGAGCTGCTCACGGACTTCCTTGGCACGACGGAGAGACTTGGAGTGCAAAAAGTGTCGCACGCACCAACCGTCGTTATACCCGTTGGCCTTCCATTGTGTGTAGACGTGCAGATATGTCAAGTGGTCCGATTCTGGCACAAAAAACTTTTCACGAGCCGCATCTGACTCCTCTTGTCGTTCTTTGGGCCGGTAGAATACGTTGGGAACAGAGAGCATCGAAACGATGGTGACCATTTCCTCGCTGCATCCGTATTCCTCGGAGGTGATGAGCAGTTTGGCAAGAGGCGGGTCCATCGGGAAGGCATTCATCTTCCGTCCCAAGTCGGTGAGCTCACCAAGGTTGTCTAGTGCTCCCAACGCCCACAAATCGAAAAGTGATGTGCTGATGGTGTCCTGAGGTGGAGGATCCATAAAGTCGAAATCAAGGAGGTCTTTGACACCGAGCGACTTGAGGAGCAAAACGGTATTGCTCAGATTCGTTCTCTGAATCTCTGGGATGGTCTGCATGTACATCTCATCTTTGAAGGCCTTCTCAGTGAAGAGATGATATGCTTGACCAGGCCCAGTGCGACCCGCACGACCAGCGCGCTGCATGGCGTTTGCTTGCGATATAGGCGTAATCTGAAGGGTATCCATACCCATTCGTGGATTGTATACCTTGAGCTTTGAATAGCCTGCATCAACCACGTACATGATACCATCCACAGTCAAACTGGTTTCCGCGATATTCGTAGCCACGATGACCTTTCGGACTCCGGGAGCGGCCCTGTCGAAGATCTTGGCTTGTAAATCCGCGGGCATCTGACTGTAGATTGGAAGAATACTAAGTTCCGGCGGGTCGTTGAGGGCATCTAACCGCTCGCGGATGAGCTCGCAGGTCACCTCAATGTCTTCCTGGCCGGTCATGAAAACGAGAATGTCGCCCGCTGGTTTTCCCACATGAATAGCCAGAACTTGTTGCACAGCCTGGTCCACGTAGTCCTCCACAGGCGACCGATGGTACATGATGTCCACAGGGAAGGTTCTTCCGGGGATGGTAAACTCGGGTGCGCCACCATAGAAGTCGGAAAACCTCTTTGCATTCATCGTCGCAGACGTGACAATCAGCTTCAAATCCCGGCGCCTTTGAAGGATTTTCTTGAATAATCCCATCAAAACGTCGGTGTTCAAGGCTCTTTCGTGAGCTTCGTCCATGATGATGCAGGAGTAGCGGTCCAGGTCTGCTTCATTCAGGGATTCACGTAGAAGAACACCATCCGTCATGTACTTGATGACCGTATCCTTGCTGGTGCAGTCCTCGAAGCGGATGGCATAGCCTACAGTGCTGCCAAGCTTCACCTCCATCTCCTCGGCAACACGCTTCGCTACACTCATAGCCGCGACTCTCCTGGGCTGGGTGCAGCCGATCATGCCCGTCTTGCCGTAGCCATCCTCGTAGAGAAACTGGGTAAGCTGTGTCGTCTTACCAGAGCCTGTTTCTCCAATCACAATAACAACCTGATTGTCACGAATGACGCGCAGCAGGTCCTCCCGTACAGCAAAAGCAGGAAGGAACTCGCGCTGCTCTTTGAGGGACTTGCTTTGGCTGAAATTGCTGGCACCCTCGTTTTCCTTCATATGTTGGCTGAACTTGTTCATGTTTTTGCTTTTGCCAGCCTCCTCCTCCACCGCGATAGGAAGGGCGCTGTCGGTATCTTCCTCCTTGACTCCCATCAGGTTGCCTAGCGCCGTTCCCGCCACCTTGGTAGCCTCCTGCGCTTGTCTCTGGCGTTCGCGCTGCGTCCTCCTTTCTCTGACCACCTTACTTCCTTTTCGAGCAAAAACAGCCATATCACTCTGGGAATCCCGCACAGCGGGAACTGGATCCAACTGCTTCGTGAAGATGGTTCGTCCATCCAGAAAAGGAGGTCGCAAGTCGTGCACTAGGAGATGCACTCTGGTTCCCTCCTGGTCATCCTCGAAATCCTGTCCCAGATCCCTCCTTTGCGCCACGCCTGAGGTGAGCATTCGGTTTGTCTCCCAGGCGTCGACATCCTTTTGCTTCTGTATCTGCCGGGCGCTCATACCGCGCGCCATCTGCCCAATTTTCTTTTCCGCCAGGGCAGCCTCCCTCTCCTGAGCTGCCCAAGCGCCTTCATCGCCGAAGGGATTGTGGCTGTCATCGCCAAATGTGTGGCCGCCAAGGTCATCGTCACCGCCGTACCAATCTCGATCGAGGGCATTGGTTGCGTCGTCGTCGTTTACACCGGGTTCGGGGCCGTCAAACTCTTTCTGGCGAGGTGTCTCTCCGCCACCATACCTGGACCCGACACGAGGAGTGGAAGCTCGGGAGTTGAAGGACCCATTGTAGCCATTGGCACCCCTGGAGCCCTTGTGTGGCGCGCGCAACGGGAGATCTGAGAAGCGGTCATCGGAGCGAAGTGGGTTGAAATCAATCTTTCTTCGTTTGAAGGAACGGTCGTCATTATCGTCGCGACCCATTTTGATTGAATTATATATGTGTGTGGGATGCCAGCAGCCCAAAGTTGCGTGGAAGAGTCGGTTCAGTTGGCGATGGTTTGTTGACATGGGAAAACTTCCCCAGGAGTGACGAGACAGCGACCAGACAGCAGCCCATTTGAGGTCCCGTCCAATGATGCCCGCAAGGGTGGACGCTGTCTCTGCGATAAGATAAGCCCCGCCATGCGTTCCCCACTAAAAAGTCCATTTTCACTGGCAAAATCGCGTAACTAAAATTTGCCCGTAACTTTCGCTGTCTCGTCTTGTACTGCCGTCCCGTCGCATCACTCAGCACCTGGAGAGTTCGACCTGTGGCCAGCAGCACCACTTTTTACCTTCCTTCTTTTTTATCCGGCAGAATTTTGCTGGTTTTCTCCCGCAAACCGTGATCGATACATCGCCATTACGTTGCGACAATGTCCATGATCACGACCACCGCCTGGGTGCCGCGAGGCTTTGCGGCGCCCTTCCCCACCAAGTACAAGTTCGACGAGGAGGAGTTCGAGCGCATTGCTAGCCTGGCCAAACTTCAGCTGGATGATGCCCAGGACGACTTGGCTGAGGCCAGGGAAAAGGAGGCCAATGGCGGTGTTTCCGACAAGGAGGACGATGATACGGCTATGAAGGTTGACACGCGCGATGAGTATGTGTCGGCTAGCTGTTCCGACCCGAGAAGCAATGCTAATTGGACCTTCACAGGATCGAGATCGACGACGACCTCAAGGAGTACGACTTGGAGCACTACGATGACGACGATGACAACGCGGGCGAGGCGCAACAAATGGGCATGTTCGGCAACGTGAAGTCGCTCGCCTACTACGAGTCTAACAAGGAGGATCCGTACATCACGCTGAAGGAGGAGGAAGAGGACGACGACGAACGCGAAGATCTCCAGATTCTGGCCACCGACAACCTTTTGCTGGCCGCCAAGATCGAAGACGAACTCGCCCATCTCGAGGTCTATGTTTACGAAGACGCCGCCGACAACCTTTACGTTCACCACGACATCATGCTTCCTGCGATACCACTATGCCTCGAATGGCTCGATATCCCCGTCAGCAAGCCGGGCGTCGACAAGGACTCCACGGGCAACTTTGTTGCCATCGGCACGTTCGACCCTGATATTGAGATTTGGGATCTCGACACGGTGGATTGCATGTACCCCAACGCTATTCTGGGACAGGGCGGTAACCCCGAGGACGAGAAGAAGAAAAAGAAGAAGAAGAAGTCCAAGAAGGCCAACGACGAGTACCACGTTGATGCTGTCTTGGCTCTCGCTGCCAACAGGAAGCACCGCAACTTGCTAGCATCCGCCTCTGCCGACAAGACGGTCAAGTTGTGGGATCTCCATACCACCAAGTGCGCCAAGTCGTACAGCTACCATACCGACAAGGTGTGCTCGCTAGCATGGCACGCGGTCGAGTCGACAGTGCTGTTGTCCGGTTCCTACGATCGCACCGTTGCCATGGCCGACATGCGCGCGCCCAATGCGCAACCCATGCGTGTGGGTGTGGAGAGCGACGTCGAGAACGTCAGGTGGGATCCTCATGACCCCAACTTCTTCTACGTCTCGACCGAGAACGGCATCATCCACTACTTCGATGCTCGCAATGCTACCAAGGATCCTGCGGCCAGCAAGTCCGTCTGGAAGCTTCAGGCGCACGACGAGTCGGTGTCTTCTTTCGATCTCAACCCCGTCATTCCCGGATACATGGCCACGGGATCTACTGACAAGACCGTCAAGCTATGGAACATCACTGCCGAGGGTCCCTCGCTCGTGGTATCCCGTGACTTCGACGTCGGCAAGGTCTTCTCTACGACATTCGGTCCTGATCCCGAGGTTGCCTTCAGACTTGCGGTTGCTGGTAGCAAGGGAACCGTTTCCGTCTGGGATACCTCCACCAACGCTGGCGTCCGCAAGTTCTTTGCTCAGAAGGTCCCTACCAAGGCCACTGAGGAGGAGGTTGAGGATAAGCTTGTTGGCGTCAATGACGACGAGGACGACAGCAGCAGCGAGGACGGCGAGGACGATGATGATGACGAGGATGAGTCCGGATCTGACCAGGATTCGATGGATGAGGATGACGAGTAAGCGCGGGATGTGTGTAGCTTAGGTTGGAAAAATTTGGTGTTACGGGATATGAAAAGGTGCCTGTCGCACATCATCACCTGCTTTCTCATTGTCTGTTGACTTTTTCTTTTGGCGGTTATGGGATCTTGGTGGCGTACCGGTTACTATATACAAGAAGGATAAAAGCTCAATCTTCCTATGATCACAACTGTCCGCGGAGCTACTCACATTACGGCCATGTGTGACTTGAGATTCCTTTCAAAATAATGGCCTTGTGAGTTACAGGAGGGAGATGTTTGAGCAACTCGATATTGGCTGCAAACAGTATGTTGTTCTTAGCAACCTGCTGGGGGTTTTTTGGGTTTATTGATCTCGTGCGCCTTTGTTCCGCCCTTTTCGCGGGATAGGAGTTCGCAGAATAACGTCATGTAGAATACTAGGTAGATATTTTCTTCGAGCATGGAGAACCATTGGAAGTTCGAGTCCCAACAAACCACAACAGCAGCAGGCAACCAACTGTCAATTCCAACATTGCTCTTCCGTACCAACATAAACTTCACTCGGCACTTCTCCCGCAGTCCGTAAACGGCCCGGTAGATAGCCAACGCTACTTGACTGAGTTCCAACAACCCGCAGCAACATGTTTTACTTTTTCCGGCAGGAACTCTCCAAGTATTCTTTTTGGCAGCCAAGACATGAAGAGCTGTTCAGCACTTTTGTGCTTTGGCTTGCTTTCCAAGACAGCCCGAGTAGGAGGTAGCACGAGTCAGTCATTTCAGCTGGGCGTAAGCTGAGAGCGCGGTATGTGGCACAAAACCGGGAGGCATCTTGCATTGTCCTGTGTATGATGCTATCTATGCAGCTAGCTAGCTGCCCATGTCTCTCGATCAGATCCGCGTTAGCAAGAAAATGTTTGCGGGCGAGAGGGCGTGTTTCCAGGCATGTCTGTCTGATGATGGTCGTTGTAGTCTTGTAGATTCATGATGAATCCACCGCAGGTCACAGGCATGGACCAGGGTAGGTATTCTACGTAGTAGGTAGTCTTTGTATTACGCGAAGGTCAATAAGCCAAAGCTAAGCAAGTGCCACCATCTGGTAATAGCTCCATTGTCGCTCACCAGCTTGGTTTAACCAGATGGCATCCGAAAAGAAAGCATCATCGCGTCACACAATAACCCCGAAAAAGTGCAAAAAAAAAAGAGGACAAGAGCAGGAATCGAACGGCTGACGTCGCGTAAAGTGGGAGGGAGTAGAAGAGCCCTATTTGCGTAGCCGGAAGACGTCACCTTACAGCGGCTTCCAGTGGAGTGATCCCCCGCCGGGCACTTACATAGGCCCCCGCGAGGAGCACCTACGGCGGCGGGGGGCTCCTGAACTGGCAGGCGGTGCGCTATCGCATCATATTGCAGTGCAATCAGAGTTCTGCGCACCACACCGCTCGACCACGCTGCCACTTGTCAATTGTTGAATACTTGTACAGTTGAGGTCATCTGCAATCTGTATCTTCACCAACCCAAAGCAACTTCAACATTCTGGACAAGGTCGAAAGGCAAAACCCAAAACTGAAGAAAAGCTGTTCTCGAAGCAAACGTGCAAATGTGGAGAGAAACAAGAGCTCAACATCAGAGCCAATCCAAGACCCTGTTCCATCATCTTTAGCGTCGTTTCAACTGCAAGGAACAGGCGTCCCTTGGTAGTTTCCACTGGATCCGTTGCCGCCGCTTGAGTGGACGGAAGCGCGTGGGGCGTACTTGGCATTGCATGGAGCTGGGGTCCTTGGTGGATCATCCGCAATGTCCGCGCGGCGTTGAGGATTTCCCGTTTTCTGTTTTGGGGAGACCACCGCCGGACTTTTGTGCTCCGTGAGTGGTGATGGATGGATGGAGGGAATCGCATCTTCTGGACACGGCATGAGTGTTTGAAACATGCGGCACTGCACCCATCACCGTTGCCTCCCACTGATTAAATCACAGATGACGTTGAATGAACAGAAACCATCGGATCTGATGCGATTCCAAACATGTTCAATATCATAAAGGCCTCTCCCAACAAATGCATAACGACGCTAGTGTCAGATTGAAATTTCGATCTAGGGTAATGATCCCTTTCTGAGCGGGGGCTAGCTTGGTCTGATGGAGATGGTGAGGATGACGGACAGATACCTTGTTGATGGGTCCAACAGCAACCGACCGCGACATGCGCGAGAAGCGACAGAGACTCAGACAACTCTTCGACGAGCACGCGGCTGCTGCAACAGAGCTGTCAGAATGCCGTCAAGGTGAGCCTCCATCATCGACTGAACGCTTCGATTCGCCGAGGAACCTATCAGTTCTCCGGCTCCGACTGTCGTCCAAAAAAGGGGTCGGTCGGCGGCACTCTGGGGTGGCTGAAGCGACCTTCCGGATTCCCATTGGTGGGTTACAGGGAGCTGTGACCAGACGGCCAACAAGAGACCGGAAATAAAGTTTGTTGACCCACCGCCCAAGGCACGAGCATGGTTCCTGGATGGACACGGGCTTGTCGCTGGATGGGCCTCTCTGGGGCCTCTGGGGCCTCGTGCCTTATTTGCCGGCATCGAGACTGCATTTTCGAGAAGAGAGAAGAGACGAACGAATCCTCCAACATGGCCGATCACTGCGACGCCCGTCGTAGTAGCGCACCACGTCAGTAGTGTAGAGAGAGGTACCACCACGCAGGAACGGCATGCGTATCTTCATGTAAGAGAGACATAAAGAACCGTGCTCATGAATGGCTTATACCCAAGTAGGCGATACTTCCATGAAATCATCATCTCTGGCGGCCGGATCCAGGTAAGGTAACTCGACGTTACAATCGACGGCGTCTGGCCCCCGCAGTTTGTTCTTTTCCTGGCCTTTCTCCCCGTCCCGCCAGTTCAGGTTGCAATCCATCCTTTTATTGTCGAGCCATTTTGGGACATCCTCTTCCCTTCCCCTTTCTCTCCACGCAACTTCCTTCCTTTGAACTTGTGTCCCCATCACGCTCCTTCGTTGACGGGATATCCCTCGAGAGTGAGAGCCTCATCTTAGATTTTGGACTCGAGAAGCGGATTCTATCCCACCACATTCATTTCCCTCATTTGATTTGCACCACTCCTTCTTTTCCAACAGCAACAGCATCCTGTTTAGGAAGACACTCCCTACTTCCAACAGAACTGCCCATCCATCGGACCGCACTCACTACCGTACGTGCCACTAACAAACGGACGAGTTCGACGCATAAAGAACTCGAGTTTCCAACGACACGGAATATCTACAAAGACCATAAAGGACTGGATCCCATCGATACGTACCCCAGGCTGTACAGAACAATACACTACCTACCTAGCAGCATTTTACATCACGCGCATACCGTAACGACCCGTTCTCCCGGATTGATTCCGTTTCCGCATTTCTTACCCATCTTCCTTGTTGGTTGACATCACATCTGGTCTTCGTCCGAGTTCTTAAACCACCAGGTCTCGGAAGCGACAAACGCCAGATTTGTAACCTTTCGTCTCATATTCATTTCTGCACTCGATCAGGCATCGTTGCATTCGGCTTCACTTTTCCATCACCGGTACCCTTCACCGCGGTTCAAGGCAGTCATCTGAGCGTGAACCGAGACACCCCAGAGAGGCAAACGTCACACCTTCGCCCACCACCCGTTGGATAGGAAGACCTCTCCCACGTCTGAGATACATCATCACCCGATATCTCGACCCCTCTTGAACTCGCTATTACAGAAATCCTCCGAAGGACTCGATATTCACCCATATCTCAGCACCACCTCTTACGTTTTCAAGTCTGTGACTTGAGCCAGTATTCGACATGTCTTCGTCCATCTCACGAGCATTCACGACCGGGACCCGGCGGTTCAGGCAATCTTCGCAGTCGTCTGAGCCCGACCACCCGATCCAGCCACGGAGCAACCTACAGAAAGTGTCGATGGCTTCCTTGCGCCATAAGATTTCAGCCCCTGTCAAGCTCATCCACACGACCAACGTTCTAGCGTACAATGCGCCAGATCTTTACCCCCAGTCTGCCACTTCGACCAAATCGTCATTTCAGAAATCCGACGATGACTTGTCCGACAGCGCGCATACTCACACATCGTCTCCTCCCACCAGCCCGGATATCGACGAGGCCCCGGATCGCTGCCCGTCTCCACAGCCGAATCACCTTTCATGCTATTTCACCGCCGAAAACTCGACGACATCTCCCGTCACCACTTACAAGCCGTCACCGTTGGCCGAGGCTCCGCTCGTCCCATCACGCGCGCCTTCCCACACCAACAAGTCCTACGATTCGCGAGTACGTGAGCAATCAGTCGCAGGCCGGAGCTCGGTACACACCATTTCGAGGAAAGCAAGCTTCAGCTTCTCGCAACCGCGTTCAAGGAGCACCTCGGTGTCGTCAGTCAGCACCCCGGTATCTCCTTCATCCTACGCAAAGAAGAGGCCTCAAGTCTCGATCCCGCCCTCCGTCAGCCGCTCGATTTCCTCTGCTACAGCTTCCCCTGCTTCTACGCCGATACAAAGACAGCAACGACAACCCGAAATCGTCGAGTCGCCAGCTCGCAGCCACAGGGCAGAGTTCTCGCAGTCTCACCATCCTTTCGGGCAGGAACTTGCTCAGGTAACGGAGATCGCCGAGGAGTACGGTGTGAAGGAGAAGCTGAATGAGTTTGCGGCGGAGGAGCAGGAGATGGCGGCTACGGGACTGTGCAAGTTTAGCGCCGATGATTACTTGAAGGACATTCGGGGATTCTTCGTCACTTTCTACGGCGTCGAGCCTGTCGAGCCTATTACTCCGGCTGCGGCCCCGGCTAGTGCGTGGATATGATGCGCCTGTTGAAGCACGTTGGACGATTACAGCTTGCGACTTCACGACTGTCGATGCCACCTGGTACAGGGCAGCCTTCTACTGGACATGTACGATTCTGGGGTGTTATCGCGAGGACGACCTGGACCAGAAAAGAGGTGTCGAACGACGGTAGGCCTCCCCAGCTATCGTCTGGGTCGGCTCTAAGATCGGCCTCATCTACAGACGAACAGTGTCCCTCGAGCAGGGTATGGGCCAACTACTCATTAAACTTCATGTCACTCTTTTCAACAACCGTTACCCACAAGGGCTTTTCAAGAAGAGAAGGAGACGATGGATGCATGGATGCATGGAAAACGGCGAAATGGCCATGGGGGGGAAGATGCTATGTTACGTTTTTAGTTTTTATGTTTTTTCTATGTTGTACATTATGTGGATTGGGGGTTTGGCGGGGTTGGCGGTCCAGCTTTGGTTTGATGTTTGATACCTCTTTGCTCGTGCGCCGGATAGTAGACCTTGAGAGGCGTGGTGAACATTCTATTCTTTTTCTTCTTTTCATAACTTTGGCCATTTTGATTACTGAGACTAGTGTTATAATTGTTATATGTTGAGGTTGTGGGCTCAGGCATAGGGAAATACAGTTGCATATACGGCACTCGATGTATAGGGTCATTGCTTTTTCGTTCCGTCACTATTATACTTGGGATGCTTGGTAGTAACTCTTGTGCATAATGGGGCATAACTCGTGTAGAGATGAAACAGAGGCACATCTACCACCGACTCTACTCTATAGTCCCGGTCCCGGTCTGGTTGTTTGAGCACAACGGAACTCTTCACAGATATCCATGCAGCCAGAAAGCGACGCCGGTCCCGGTCATGAAACCTCCCAAAGCCTCCGGAGCGGAAGAGGTCCACATGACGCCGGCGGGTCGGCTCGGGCCTGGACCAACGGGATTCGCGCTGTCAGTGTCACTGCACGAAACCCGTTCATGCATGACGATCCGTTACGGTCCTCCGTCACTTGCTGTCATTCTTGGCTGTTGGTCCATGTTCTCTAGGTATTTCGTATTTATACCGAGAAAGGTTGAAATATTTCTGTTTTTCTGTCTGTTATTTGTAGACTTGTCAACGTCTCGAAATCGAGAAGTTGGGGTATGTAGACAATTCGTTTCATCAAGCTTGTGCCTGTCTTTTCACAGTTGTTAGAACAGATTCTTTAGCACGCCCAATGAAGGGTTAGGGTTATGTGCAGGAAATCTCCCGCCTTGGCCTTTTACATCACATACAGCGCCTTCGCCACCGTTGTTCTTTTTATCCATCCAACAACATCACGTCGTGTACATTTCAAACCAGCGTTCGCTTTTTTTCCCCTTTTGCGAACGACATTGGACTCACGACACACCGACAATTTCACCATGGACGCCTCTGCGCCTACGCCAGAATCGGCCACCGCGCCAACACCAGAACCCGCCGCCGCACCGCCTCCAGTTTTCTTTCGTGCCGGCAAGAAGAAGAGAGCCTTTCGTCAGCGAGCCGAGGAAACGGACGCGGAGCCAGCAGCGCAGACAGATTCATCGGCGACAATCAATACCAGCAGCGATGCGACGGCAACAGGCCAGGCTGCCGCTTCGACAACCGAGCCAGCAGTTTCTGGGACACCGACGACAACCCCAGCAGCAGCAACCGGTAATCGCGACGATGACAAAGAAGAGGGCGGTCTTTCCGTCGCCGAGGTAATACGACTGAGAAACGCAAAGAAACACAGACTAGGCGGCGTCGCATTTCGAGCTGGTGACGAGTCCAGCCCGACAGTGCAGAATGCCGAGCAAGCAATGGTCCTACACGACGGCGCCGGAAGCGGAGGAGGAGGAGGAGAAGTGCAGGAAGCTGCAATTCTCGGCGGAGTCGCCAAGCGCTTTGCGCCGCAGACTGGTATGGTCGGCGAGCTGGTCAACAGGCACATGTGAGTACTACCATTGCCAGGCTTGGGTGGGTTGGGGGAATCACGTCTTTTTTTGAAAGGCAGCGGCTGATCAAGCAAGGGAGGAATACATAGAATCCGAGCTGGCTAAACGAAAGCGGCTCGCCGCAGAACACCGGGCACAGCAAGAAGGAGGACAGAACGGCAGCAGCAGCAATGCGATGACGAGCAGTATGACGAATCTCCTCGCGGCCGATCCGACGCTGAGCGTGGGTGGCGGAAAGGTCGAGTCTCAGCGAGCTCTCCATGGCAAGCTCATGGAGATTGATCTCGGCGAGGAAGCGCGCGCTCGCAACATTGCGGAGACGGAACGCGCGAGACGCCGGCTCGCAGGCCAGATCCTGGAGGAAGAAGAGGATGCAGATGGGCGTCGCAAGAAGGTTCGCCTTGGCCCCGACGGGAAGCCGTGGCGGTCGAGGAATCGCAGGGATAGCGACGCCCTGAAGCGGGATCAGCAAGTGGAGGAGTTCTTACGCGAGAACAGACGTGAGTTTCATTCGATGCTCTTGCTGCTGTTGTCAACCAGCTTGCTTCAAATTACTAACCGCGGTGTGTGCTATAGTGGACGTTTACGACGTGCCCTCCGATCAGCCCGAATACGCCGCCGGCCTAGAGGACGACGAGATGGCCGCCGACGACCGCATTGCGGAAGAGTTCCGGCGCGACTTCATGGACGCCATGTCGCAGAGACACCGACGCAGAAGACCGGCTGTCAACGCCACCGCGAGGCMTTCAGCTAGGAACCAGGACGCCGAGATCCTCAAGGGTCCCAAGCTGGGCGGTAGTCGCAATGCCAGAGCGGCTATGCGGGAGAAGTTGCTGAGAGAGCAGGAGCAGCAGAAGAGGCGCTGATGATTTTCTTCACGAGTGGTATCGCGAATCTCCTCAACGAGTTTGGAAGGCGAAGAGAACACCTACTTACCATCCACTGAGAGAGTTAGGGTTCATATACGGATCATGGCCGGAGAGCCCTGCAGAGGAAGAAAGAGCGTAGTATGTCAGTCTGGGTATCTTTTAACTTCCGTCGAGGCGGGCCCTTCAGGTATGTATCGCGGATCGTGAAAGCAGCGGTCAGCGGTCAGCGGTCTTAATCAAGCATCTTCAACATTAGCGCCCAGCGCTTGGATGGCGGTTTAATTGTTGGTTCTCATGGTTTCACGCTCGCGACATCTCAGTTATCGTTCTGCAGGACTTGGCCTACTCGGCCACTGGACACCACATAGATTGAGGTGGTGACTCTGGATTATCTTTTCTTTCAAAGAAGGATGAAGCGGCGGGAAGGTGCAGTATCTTGGCTGCAAAGTTTATAAGTTCCACGTGTTAGTTTATGGAAGCTAATCAATAAAATATCAACGGCAGTCATTCATAGTAATGATCACATATGGTGATGGCATGTCAACCTGAAAACTTCACATGTCCCACACCATACTGCGCACGACATGAATGAAATGAATAGGATCAGTAAAACCAAACCCCACCTCCACTCTCAAACACCAACCCGACCGACGACCAGTCAGCCGCACCTTTGGTACAGTGCTTACAAGCCTCCTTCACGATGCTTCACATCATCCATTTTGCACTGGCCTCGGAAGCTGTCACACACCCGTCTTACTACAGTGCGGGTATCTGTGATGAGCTTCAGAGCGGTCCTCGTCTGCCTGGCCTACGGCGCGTCTACGAAGCTCGGAACAGGTCTCTCTTCACTCTCCTCTGATCTCGTCTGCTTTTGTTCTTCTTTTCACTCTGCGCACTTGACAGTGACACAAATTACCTTTGCCAGTCATCTCAATTTATGTGTCTATCTATCTGCTGTGGAAAGCACTGAAGTAATAAGAGGTAGACACGCAGTCTCGCAGTTAGTCGTCGGACAGCGAATCGCTTTCTCTCTTGGCGCCAGTCCTGCTGCTGCGTCTACTGCGGCGGTTAAGGTTGCGGTTGCGACCTGCGACTTGCTACTTTGCGAATGGAGGGGCACAGCCGAACTGAACGGCGGGAAAATATACTAAATCGGGTGTTGGATGACCGTTGTCCGTTGTCTGTTGATGCGCTGGAGAGGCGGGGACGGATTGGACCCCTTATTGCGGAATGGACGGTGTTGTTATGTACTCTTTTTTGACATTTCTGTTTCCGTCTGTGATGATCATGGCGAGCATGGCTAGAAAACCGAGTACAAATGCCTGACACTAGCAACGAGGCAACATTGTTTCTCTCTCCGCTGTGTCGGATATCACAAACCGAGGGGATAGCCGGTGTTTGTGTAAGACTGCTTGATTCTGTCAAACAGAAAGGATGATGAGGGTCGGTTATTTCTCATAACCGAAGACCGTAAACTGTAAACTGTAGACACAGCACTCAGGTTGCATTTCTCTCCCCAGCTGGTATTCAGCCCACTAAGGCTAAAGTCGCGATGAATTCCCAATCAGGCTAAGCCCTGGCGGGGGGAATGTTGTCGATCATAAACAGCGTTTTATGGGTTATGGATATACACCTGAGCCCTGGTAGGTTCGTTAGCTTAGTACATATAGGGGAGGAGATAGGGGAGGAGATAGGGGAGGCAATAGGGAATAAAACTAATAAAATTACGTGTACGAGGCCTATAGAGTAAGAATAGGGACAATAGGGTTATGGCAAATCAGTTAATTTCCATAATAAAATCTATAATTTCTGAGTACTATTTCGTAGCCAATATTTCGAGTAGGTTAGTAGTCAGTATGCCTACCATTTGCCTTAATGACCGCTTGTAGCTGTTTGGTTATTGAATATACTAAGTATAATAAGAAATCCTCTAGTATAGCCTCCTATGTCTTCTCGATTGCTAGTTTGAGACTATTCCTAGTCAGTTTGATAGGGTATTTACGTTCAATCTATATTTTTATCTAATTCTAAACATTCTTAATAGGGTTGAGATTAAGGAAGTATAACAGCCAATCGATAATGGTCACGCTAGTAAAGGCCTCCTTTATAAATACCTTCGTCGACTTTAAATTATAAGCTAAGGCGTTATCCTATATAATAATAAAAAACGAATTTTATTATTAGAATTATTATAAAAGAGGGAAGATATATTTTTAATAAGTACTGTTAGTAATTGTACCTTATATTTTATAATCCTAGAATAGAAAAGTGCCTTTAGTTTTATTTATAAAATAAATTTAGAATATTTACCCCCGAGCCTTAGATTTAACTTTAGCGAAGTCGTCGATATTTTTATTTTTGAAGAGGGTAACGAAACGATAGCCTTAAATAATATTATTAACCTACATTTTATTAAACTAAATTTAAAATTCTTATTTAAAAGGAATAAGGCTGGCGAATTTTAAAGCGAATTTAAAACGGAGATAACAGGTCTTTTTAGTAAGGGAGAAGCGTGTAGATTACTTAACATGACGAATACCTTAGGATTTTATTATAGTTTGGATAGAATGGTAATAGTATCTGTTGAATTCGGGTATACGCTTCCCTAATTTTATTTACGATAGGAACCTTTTCGATTTTATAGGGGTATTTATATATTAAATAAGAATTTTGATTTAGGATAGCAAAACGATAAATAGTTTACCCCTAAGGTAGTAATAAAAGATAGTTTTAATAAAATAGGTATATTATATTTATTTAATAGTAAAGTTAAAGGCAGCGGTTGTCATGGGGCTGGCGTCCAGGGGTGTCTGCCTGGCTTGAACCTTATGTAAGCCAGGCCTGCCCTCCGGTTGAGTGCACTCCTGGGGTGCGCCGCACGAACCACATTTGTGACCTTGGCATTTCTAGCACCTTCGATATCCGCACCTCTCTTGTGTATTTAGCTGTAAGCTCTGTGCCATACTGGCACAGACTNTATGTAAGCCAGGCCTGCCCTCCGGTTGAGTGCACTCCTGGGGTGCGCCGCACGAACCACATTTGTGACCTTGGCATTTCTAGCACCTTCGATATCCGCACCTCTCTTGTGTATTTAGCTGTAAGCTCTGTGCCATACTGGCACAGACTTCCCTTTTCCTCTTTGTCGAATATTACAACTTTCACCAAGGCCTACCTGTGTGTATACCTCGTAGAACCCTTACAGCGGTAATATCTTTATATTTTATTTTCGTATACGTACGAAGAGCCTTATAGATAATACGTTCTTCGTATAAGGTTAGTATTGATTTTTTCTTATTGGGGGATAGTTATAATATAAAAGATAATTTAGCCATATTAATTAACAAGAAGGAAATATTAATACTAGGCGAGGGAAAGGATAGGGGTTTTTGTGACAGCGAGGAGGGTGGCGTGTAGTTATTGCGAATTTATTACAATTAAGGTAGAGTAAACCTTTCAAAACTGGACGTAAATAACCGTAAATGAGGTATTGGGAATAATAATTAATAATAAATAATATATAATAATAATTTGGAAGGTAAATATATTAATTAGGTATAGTGGTATTAATAAGGTAGAAGGGAGTACATAGTAGGATTTATACGTTGCGCAGTAAATTTATTATATTACTTTCGCTATACTCACTATAATTATAATTAAAATCGTCGGCGTAAATAAAGCTTTCCTCATTGAAGTATTTAATATTGCTATCTTCTTTTTGGTATTGAATTTCCTAGTATTAAAGTTAAAGGTTAACAATCTAGGAAAGTTGGTGGGGCATTGAAATAAAAGAAGGTTAGTGAGATAGGTTGTAAAAGAGGGTAAGATTGAAAAAGTATACAAGGAAGAGAAGAGAGGGTTATATATATATAAAAGGAAGGGTTATATATAATTAACTAATTATTTATCTTTTTTAGCGCGTATACGGGCCAAAAGGTAGTTGTACGTTGAGTAAATAATAGGGTTGAGGTTTTAGATTTTGAATTCTAGTCGAAATCTAGCATTTGTAGTGCTTTTTAACTATAGTAAGTGCAGATAGGTAATTTGAATAATCTTAATCAAAATTATAATAAAATCGTTAATTTACTCATTTTAGTTAGTAATCTTAAAATTTAGTTAGCTAAATGCGCTAAACCGCTATAGATACCTTGCAAATGGCCTGTGAGTGCCCTATAAATACCTTCTAACTTTACCCATTATAGAAGGTGAAGAGGGGAGATGTTGAGTGATTTGGGTGATTTTGAGCCAGAATAAAGGGTTTGTATGTGTGTTACGAACTTAAGCGACACAAGGGTCGCCCAAGCCATCGGGACCCGACAGCCCCGCTCATGATTAGATAGTGTAACCCAAGACAAGGGTTGGACCAGGGGAGCACCCGAAGGGCGCTCACCAGAAGGAGCTGCTCACGGTGAGCA
>RAOC01000446.1:0-35394 GCA_009804845.1 Neurospora sp. FGSC 26637
CAACGACGCCGTGTCGGCGCTGTGCCTTCAGTGTTTGTCTTCCTCTCGGTATGACCTCACCGTCATTCCCGAGGCCCGATCTTTGATTCCGTTGCGCGGTCCTCCCTACTCACCAGAATCAAAGATCAATCTGAGCTCCCCAGTAGCTCTTCTGCTTCCCTCGCTTGTTCTATCTTTACCGCCAGCTTGTACTCCTGCAGTCGTCCCAGCCGCAAGGCCCAGCGGAGGATTCGTTCCGCCCCTGCCACGGTCTCGAGTTCGTCGTGGAGTTGTTCAATGTTTGTCGGCCACGTTGGGTCTCCCCATAACCATGTATCTTCCGGATCGGCAGGTATTCCTTGGCCAGTTCTGCCTATTTATTTTATAGGTACCAATATATATAAATAATATTGGCGCCGTTAACTATTACTATAATTATATACGATTATAAATTGACTAGGATAATAAAATTATATATTTTTACGACGTATATCGCCGCTCTCGTTTCTCGATCGTCGAGACTAATACTATAATAGCCGGGGTATTTACGGATCCTACCTTAAATTATAGTAGGTTCCTATATATATACCACTAGGGCCCGGCTTATAATTGCCTATTTAAGGATACTGTTAGTATTCGCCAAGGACTTCTAAATATTAATGGATATAACCCTTAATCCTTCTATTATTAGGATAGGGGGTTGGGGCTTATTTATCTATCTCCCTATTCTTCCTCCGTAGGTTGTATACTAGGCGCTCTAGGGGGAGGGGGGGGGTATATTAGGTGCTACCGGGAACCGGCTACGGGGGATACTGTTCCAGATTTCCGAGGGCCGTTTTATTTCGTTCCCTTGTATCTCCAATCGGCCCCAGCCCTTCAATATAGTACGGGGAGCCGGTTAGCTAAAAGTAAAGGGTTTATCGTCTATTCGGTTTCCCGTCTCCTCCTATACTTAGAAGCGACGTCTATTATTATTGCACTAAGTTACGGCCTTTATATTAGCTATATTTGGGTTGAGGGAGGGTTCCTATAGTTTGGCCGGGGTAGGGGGTAGGGGGTAGGGATAGGGTTCGGGGCGGGGGGGGGGGGGGGGGGGGGGGGGGGGGGGGGGGGGGGGGGGGGGTTATAATTGCCGTATTCGTATTGGGGCTACCTTCCCTTCCGAAGTCTCCTTCGGACTTTTCTCCGTCCGACTTCTCCGGGTTTACTATTCTAATTGCATTGCTCCTAGTAAGTCCGGCTAGTTCTTTTCCTTTTTTTTAGGTCCTATACTACGGTCCTATATACGGCTTTTCCGTTCTTCCGGGCTCCCGTCCGTTGCTCGTTAGTAGGTTTCTTAATATATCCGTCTTTAACCTTCGGGAAGATAGGGCAATCGGCGTATCCCGGCTTTTCGGGGCCGAAGTAATTAGGGTATTAGGGGATAGGTTTATACGTATCCCTATAGGAAGTCTTCAATATACTGCAATTTTTACAAACCGAAGTAAAAGTACATTTAATTATATTGTAGGGGCCGAAGCACCTATTGTATATATATATATATATATAGGTTATATTCTATTAACCGGGCGGGTTCCGACCCGAAGATGCGGAAGGGTTGGGTCTTCTTGTTAAGGATTACAATATAATCCCCGGTCTTCTTTCCTTTAATAATTTTAGCAGTCTGCTTAATAACGGCTTGAATTTCCTAAGCAATAAGTAATTTAATATTTCTAGCGCCGTTATAGGCGAGGAACTTGGGTAGTATACCTACTAGGTAATATAAGATTATATCGACCTCCAGTTCGATCCGGCATTATAGGATTTCCTTACTAAATTCGACGAGGAGGTGTCTTTATTCTAGTTTAGTCATTTTAATACAAAAATTTAATTATACTAGGTATACTTTCCGGATTTATTATTGGGGGAATTTAATTTCTTCGGTAATATAGGAGATAATTCCTTCGGGCGTCGCTTTCCGAAATTCCGCGTCCTATACGAATCTAAGGAAAGTCCTACAATTCTCTTTGTAGGCGGAGGGGGTAAATTGAATATAGTTAACGGTAGGAGTCAGGCTAGTGATTTTAGCCTTTTTATTATTCTTCTTTAATTTAACCTCCTATTAGGCGGTTTATTTTATAGTATCTTTAACGGGCGTTCGCGGCTTCTTCTAAATAGCCGGGGTAGGGTCGGGGTAAAGGGTAGATAGGGATATCTCCGGGGTAGTCGATATAACCGGTAGGGTCGGATCCTTCCACTAACGTTTAGCCGAGGGTCCTAGTTAGTTGGGCTAGTTGGGCGCCGTTAGGTAGGCGGGAGGGGGGGTTATTCTACTAAAGGTATCGATATAAAAGAACGAACTAAAGAGGGAGTAAAGCTATTCTCGGAGGGGGGCGGCCGCTTTTCTCTATGCGGGAGTCTTAAAGGCCTCGTAAACTTTATCGATAGCCTCAATAAAGTTTTCAACGACTTAAAATCGCGTTTAGAATTCCTGGATAAGCTCCTCGTTAACTTTACGTAGGGTGGCTACGATATTGTCCTTAAAGAGCGCCATCGTAGCCGAATTATCGAGATATCGGGCTCGGGGCCCTTCTCGTGGTGGTAGAGAGTCGTAATAATTGTATTGGTATTGAGGCGACGAGCTAGGATACCCAATCCTGATTGGTTTACTCTCGAAAGACGGCTTCTAATTGGCCGGAGCCAGTTCAGAAAAATATTTTTCGGGAAAAGGTGTTATAGGAAGGGAAATAGTAAGAGCGGCCGCGAAACTATATATATTCCCAGGCAATTACCCGCTTATATAAAGATTAAGAAAACCCCCCCCCAAAGGGGTAGTCTAAACTATATACTTTTATAGAATTATAATTCCCACTAAAAAAACCGCTAAACGAGTTATAATACCCCCGATTATAGGCCTTTCATAGTTGGTTCGCCCCTGGCACCGAAGGATAGATATACCGCCCCGGACAATGGATACTACTACCCGAATCCAACCTAGAATTATATTAAGCTAATAACAAACTTTAATCGTAGATTAGCCCTAGCATAAAAATAACAACTCCTACCTCGGTCTACTACGGAAATATTTAACGAAATAGATCGGGGAATAGATAAATTATTAAGATTTCTACTCCTACTACAACCATTTCAACTATCCTCTAAAGACGTTCTAATATTATACGTACGGAATACCCCGCAAAAAAGGACATTTTTTCCTCTACCCCCTAATTATATACTATAACCCGAATATAGTAGAGGATACGTTGAAAATTTTTAGTACTAACGACGCAACGTTTTTCGTAAGAGTATAGGCCCTTCAAGACGAGGGGTATATATATATTTAAGTTCTACAAGGAGGAGGATACGAAGGGATAAGGATAATACGTATTAAGACCCCCGATCCGGACGACGAGCTACTACTATATATAAAGGTACGCGCTCTCCCGGGATTAGGAGGCCTAGAATAAAAGTGGGGCAAGACCACACGGAGGAAAAATTATGGTTTTCAGCCCACGGCCACGCGAGCGCCTAGCCTAGGAGGCTTTTCCCCGCACCAATGTACCTATGCCCAGCCGCCGTCGCGGGCACGACTTATTATCTAGTATTGGTAGAACGTAGTCGAAAATATATTTATTCATTCATTCATAAAGCCTTAACTTACTTCTTTATAGCTAGGAGCCAATATATCTTATAATTAATTTACTTACGTATAACGCGATAGTTCTTAAGGATATATCGATATGCTAATATAGTAGCGAGGCAGAGCATATCGTAATTAACTTTCATAGCCGTAAAACAATACACGTAAATACGTCTAACCAAGCGTCTCTCTCCAATACTATAGAAATTATTAAATAATATAACCGATTCTTCAACGATATTTCCTCAATGACCGGAAAGGTATCGTGGAGTCACATATCAGATCACCTGATTGTGCACGTACTATGCGCTTGCGCTTCTAGCGTATTGACGCCCTGGTATAGATTCAATTAATTGAACTAACGACTATAGGTCGCATCCCTACTTATGTGGGTCTTGTAGATTAAATAAGGCTTGCGTACATCTTTAAGGTTATCGACCGCACGCGAGCCCTTTGCTCTTGATTCTTCTTTCGAATTATCAATTTATATATATTTAAACAATATATATACTATACTTTTTACAATACCTTAACGGTATTATATAATAGCTACAATTTTTAATTGTATAACCTGAAACCAAACTACCCTCTCGAAGGAATATTTTAGTAAAATCGGCGGATTTAACTATCGGACGTCGTAAGCGCGCGACGACGTAAACTAAATACATAAGACGAATTTAAGTATTTTTACGACTATATAAACTACTTTTCCCCCCTTAGAGAGCGTCCTATTTACTTAATTAACGCGATTTATTCCGTATTCTTCGATTACCGAATTTAAGTACGTAATCGCTCCTCCTTATAATGAACTTAAATAACTGCAAGGCTCTCTTTTATATTTTATAGCGAATTTAGGTAATTACAAAGTCCCCCTTTATTCTACTTTACCCCCCGCACGGCGAATTTAGGTAACCATATTTATTACTATTTGAATCCTAAATTTATTTAAATACTAAAAGTTTCCCCCGCTACCGAATTTAAGTACATAGTAATATCCGCTCCTATTTAATTCTTAATTACGTACCTTCTATATTAATCCTTTAATTAAATACATTGTAAAATTATACTTGAGTTCGTATTTATTAAAAAATATTTTTTAGCGTTAGTAAATTATTATACCCGGTTCCTTCGTTGAATTTAATATAGTTAAACGTAATTGCGGTCCCCCGATATTATATAATTTCGATATAACATCCGATATCGATTTAAATCCTATTCGCAACGTTAATCCTAATAATTATTTTAGCGATTCTACCTATATTAAGAATAAGGTTAAATTGTATACCGCGGCGGATAAATTTAATAATAATAATAATACCTTTTAATTAATCGATTTATTCCTTCCGCCTAGTCGTTTATTTAATATCCTTCTAAGTATATATACCCCTCCTATAGTACGCTACCCCTCTATAAATACCTATAAATAAGATGTCCTTAGATAAATTAACAATAAAATAGCCGTAGATCCCCCGCGCTAAGACCGAAAACGCGAATTACATACTATAAGTTTCTCGGCTTATAACGCAAATAGACCCCTCCTTATTAAATTAATTAAATTTAATAATAATAAGGAGATAGTCGAATACTTTGAGAATAAAATTAATTAGATTTAGAATATATTTAAATTTTAATTTAACGAATAAACCCAAATTGTGAATTAGTAAATATAAGCTTCCCTCAAGTTAATTAAGGATATTATGAAGGATATTAATACTAACTTAAAGCTTTATAGCGAAAAGATATAAGAGATAATCGATATATAAAAACCCGAATTAATAATAAAATTTATTAACTTTATAAATAAGCTATTAGAGGATTACTTTAAGGACTATTAAATTTTATATATAGGTAATCGAATTAAGGATAATAAAAGATTTAAAGCCTAGTATAAGAATTAATAAAACTTCCTATCCTAAGTAGTATAGAATTAATAAATATTTTTTAAGAAGACTATAAGTAAATATAAGGATTATTTCAATGAAAAGCTAGATAGCTAAAAATAGGATTTGAATAAATTTATTAAAGCCTTCTATTAAGGATAGAAAGATGTTGAAGTATTTATTATAGAAAACATTATAGTTTAAATTAACGAATTGCAGAGAAACGTCCGAAATAAAATTATAAACGAAGTTATAAAAAATCTCTCTAAATATTTATATACCCCACCTAATCCTATTACCCTACTTCCTAAGATTTTAGAACCTTCTATTCCGCAAAAGCTAAAGAGGTTTATACCCGAACCTATCGTTAATACAATTAATAAATCCAAATCGTTAAAACCCCTAAGAACCTAATTTTAAGTTACTCTCGAGGACATTCTAAAAAATACGTAATCTTATGTTAGTCTATACGGAATATCCTAATATACCTCTATATAATTACGTCTAACAATCCTTTACTCGCGAATTCTTTATATTTAATTACTAAAGAATTATAATTAACCCGTTGAATTAATATTATATTCCTTAATTAAATTGTAATTTCTCAACCCTTCTAATAAACCTCCCCTTTGGGAACCAACCTTATTAAATTCGGTTCAATTCCGAATTACTGCGTTTCGAACCTCCCCCTTTTAAATTACCGCGTTTCCTCCGCATAGTAGAAGCTCCTAATAAATAAAAGGATTTTATTAATACGGAGACTAATTATATTTTTAAAATCCCTACCCTAAACCCGCGCAATAGCGGGCTAATATATTTGATTATCGTTAAAGAGAATGTAAAGCCTAAATTAACTAAATGTAATAACGTATTTAAAATTTTTAAAAAAAATTAAATCCTCTAAATATAATAAAGCTTCTAAATTTAGTAAAAAATATAAGTATCGATCCTATTAGGGATATAATAATAATAGCGACGACTCGTCTAGTTCATTAAATTCCGATTTAGAATTTTCTAATTTGGAATCTTCCGATTTAAAACTCTTAAACTTTAATTCGTCTAGATCCAATAGCCCGCTTAAATCTAAATAAAAGTTTAAATACTAATTTAAACGATTTAAAGATAAAGATAGCAATAATAAGGACCGGTTTTACAAAGTAAAACGTAAACGAAGTAGGAACTTTTAATCTAAACGGTAACAATCTGAAAAACTTCGGTATTATTATAAACTTAAAGAATTTAACCTTTACAGGTATTTATATATTTAAGGAATACGTTCTATAATACATCGATAGAACGGACGTAAATAGTTGTATATCTAGGTATTTATTAACGATATTCTCTACCGCTTTAGGAGCATTAGTAATAATTTAATAATCTATTAAAGTAGATAGTAAGTAAAAAAGAAATTAGAGAAATACTAGTATTTATATCCTCCTATAGAAGTTCGTTGGACGCTTTTTATTCAACATTACTACGGTAATATCTGAATTTATAAAAGGATATCTTACGCTAAATTAAATTACTAAGGACGGAGGAACTTTAATTTAGTATATATAATATTAATTCAAATACGCTCGGGCTATAGGTATAATAAGTAAAAACGATTCAATTAATTAGTATAGCATTATAATATAAATTTAGAGTAGTCTAAATTTACGTATTAAATAATACTTCCGCCCGCTAATCGACAGTAAGAAGGGAAATATTTTTATAGGATATATAAAAATTATCGCTAAAGGTAATTTTAATTACGGTAACCAAGTAGAAAACGACCTTTAATAAGCAACGTTAAAATAAAAATAAGTTTAATAAATTCTCCGGTAATAAGGATAAGTTTAATAAATACGATAAGACCGTCCGATTCGCGAAATTAACCGAATCTTCTACTTCTAAGCCCGTTGGAAACGCCTTTATTAGCGACTTCAAGAATTGCAACCGATTTAAGAAACTATAGGACAAATTAAGCGCCTATGTAATTGAAGAAGAAGCGGAATAAACTAATATTAAAAATAAAGTTAACGAACCTTATCCCGATTTAAACGAGGAGGAGATATAAGGATCCTATATAGTACTTAATATTTTTCGTATATGCTACAAATATTATAAATCGTATTCTTCTTCGATCAGGCTTAGAGTTTACGCTTTTAAATGTGAGATAAAGAAAGTATTAGAGGACGAGAAAGTTCGTACTAAATCTCTAAATTTATTAGAGTAGCGTATTTGCGGTTATTATTATAAATTTTGCGAATTTCGAAACGGTATATTCAAGTATTTTGAAATACATAAATACGCGAAAGAAAACTCTATCTAACCGTTTTCTCCCTCCCTAAGTGTAATAAAGGAAAATACGCCCGTTTTTCGTAAATAGGGTACTACTACTATTAAAGAAATACTCCGTTAATTACTAGAAAACGTCGATAATTCCCTATTTTTAATTTTTACCTATATACGCGTAAGAATATTATTATTCGTCGATAGTAAATTAATCGACGTATATATAAATTTAGGTACCGGCCGAACTTTTATCGGTAGATAATTTTTAAATATATTAGAATATTCCGTCAAAGAACGGTACGCTAAAATTAAAAGCGTTAGCGGTAAAGTAATTAAAATTATAGAATGGGCTACCTTTACCGTTTATTTTTAAGGGTTTGATAAAGATAGTTACCCTACTTTAATAAAATTTAAAAAGGGAGGTTGGGTAGTAGACGAATTAGAATTAAATATTCTATTTAGTAATAATTTCCTATATTTGTATAGAGTTAGTACCGATTACAAAATAAGTATTATTATATTCTAGGATTTAAACGACTTTATAATTAATTTCGAAGCTAGAATATATGGAAAAGTTTACGTAAGGAAAGTTACTACAGTAAAAAGAATTAGCCTATTACTAGGGTAATCTAGCTACATTTAAGTAGATTATAAACTACTTCCTAAAGTCGTTCTTTTATATTTACTTTTAATTATTTAATAATTATAAATATAATTATTATAGTAATGACCCTAAAGGTTATCTTCGTATACAATACCTCGGATAGAATTCTAACGATTAATAAGAGGTTCTATATCGGCAGTATTTCCGAAGTAACCGATAGTAGTTATTTAGCGCTTACGGAAGGTATATTAACTAATTTAGCAACTCAAACGGAAACTGTAACCGGCACTAGTTCGATTAGTAACGATTTTAACGTCCCTACAATCCGAGCTTACAATATCGTCGAAAATAAAGCTACAAGTAAGTACGATTATATTAACGATATATCCGATAAATAGATCCTCGAAGAATTAATAAACGAAGACCCCGAGACGATCATAGTCGAAATTAGCGTAGAATACGACGGTCCTATCCCCTTACTATTAAAATTAATAAATAAGCTAAATAGGGATACCCTACGCCCCGATAAACCTAATATTACTAAATTAGATTTCTATAAACTTAAAATCTCCGAAAAATAATCCGAAGGGTGGGTGTAGATGTGAATATACGTAATTGCACGAAGGATGAATAAATGAATGAATGTATTTTACGACTACGTTCTACTAATATTAGATAATAAGTCGTACCCGCGACGGCGGCTAGGTATAGGTATATTGGTGCGGGAAAAAGCCTCATAGGTTAGGCGCTCGCGTGGCCGTAGGCTGAAAACCCTAATTTTCCTCAATATAGTCTTGCCCCACTCTTATTCTAGGCTTCCTAATTCCGGGAAGGCGTATACCTCTATATATAGTAGTAATTTATTATCCGGATTAGAAGTCTCAATACGGACTATCCTTATCCCTTCGTATCCTCCTCCTTATAGAATCCGGATATATATATCCCTCATCCTTAAGGGCTTGTACTCTAGCGAGAAACGTTGCGTAGCTGGTGCCGAAGGCCTTCGGTGTATCTTCTGCCGCGTTGGGGTTGCGGTATATAACTAGTGGGCAGACGAAGAAATATCCGTAGCGGCGGTAGTAGAGGCGGAGGTAAAGGCGGTGCCGCCCCCTAATAGGGCTAGTACGGCTACGGCTAATACCGTCCCTATAACGGCGGCGGCTATTAGGTTAATATTATAAGTACCGCCCCGGCCGCCGGAACGGGAGCCCCCGCGCCCGGAGCTTTCTACCCGCCGGTCTACCATTCCTAAAATTCAATTACAATTACCACCTTCCTAGCCGCCCTCCTCGCAAGACTTCTCAATAGCGCTCTAACCTAGTTATTATTATTTAAAAGGCCGGCCGCTTAATTTATAAATTCAACCTTCCTCCGCAAATGAAAATCTATCCCGTTATTTTAATAGCCTATTTTATACCTATTCCTAACGACGAAGATCCTTTTAGTCGTTCAACTCCCCCTCCTAAACTAATCGAAAATTCACAAAGCGGCTCTAACTTAGGCTTAAATACGGAGAGGTGTCCTAAGTACGAACTAGAGAAAATCACTACCTACAAATAGGTCAATAGCAAACTCTTATATTATATTAAATAGAAGGGATATAAATATTATAAGAATAATTAATAGGATATAGAGGGTTTAAAGAATACAAAGGAATTGGTAGAGGACTATTAGAAGTATTGCCCCGATAAGCGTAAGCCTAGAGCTCCCCATTCCTATATCGATAGGCAGCGGAAGGTCCGCTTTGTGGACGAAAAGGATCAGAAGGATTTGAGACGCTCCCTACGCAGGAATAAGAAGTAAGGCTATTCCCATTAAGGATAATAGTATTCTCTTTATAGTACCAGGACTTAATGCGGGACTATTATATTATATATATGATTAACTCAATTAATTAAATAATTTGGGTATGGCTATTACTATACCCATCCCTATTAAAGGCTTTAGTAGGCACGTACAAGCTCACGTACCTTGCGCGCGCCCCGCGCGCGCCTGTTAGGTCATACGACTCCACATAAAGTGGGTTAGCGATAAGATAAGGAATTCCCATAAAGGGATTCCTTCCTGGGCTAGCCTTCGGCTCGGCCTTTCTTTCTCTGATATCTTCTTCTTTTAATATTACTGTTGCATTTGCATCGTGGTATTTCGAAGAACCGGTGTTACCCTATCAGACCCCATACTATTACGGCGCTATATAAATATAGTACAGGGAATAAAATTATTATCATTATTATACCTAATTTTCCGAACCGCTTTAATAAAGGAAAGTTAAACTCTTAATAGTAGGACGTCCCAAAGGCGCCGTTATTAATAGTAAAATAGCGAAATACGCTATTTATTATCTACGAATTAAATTTATTCCTATTAAGGAAGAAGAAGTTTCGTTTAAAGTAATTTAAGACGAGATTTATAGTAGTATTATATTTTATTACCTTAATCCCGATAAGTAAGCTTTTTTATAAATCGACGGTTCTATTAAACGGGGTTTTAGTATAATATTCTTCTATGTAAAGGACGATTATATTTAGAACCTAAATATACTAATCCCGGCGAATTAAATCCTATTTATCCTTTTCCTTAGTAAATGTTTTACTAGTATAGAGATTCGCTATAGTCCGTTTAAAGTAAAAGTAGCCTACTTCGTTTAGGCAATTAAGAAATTACGAATTAAAATTTATTCGTATAATAAAATAATAATTGTCCTTACCGATCATTTAGCGATAAAGGGGATTGTAGAATAAAAATCGCTCTACACTTCGTTAATCGATAGGGATAACCGCTAGTTAATTAACGCTTCGATTTATTTATTATAATACGATATTAAAATGTACTATTTACTTGGCCGATTAAACTTCGTCCTCGATACGTTTAGTCGTTTAAAAACCGTAAACGACGTAGAACTTCGATTGGATAGTATCTTAATATTAAATAATATTTAGCTAGCCTAAATTAAAATTATTATAGTTAACGAATAAAAGAACCGCTTTATCGCTAGGTATTATAATAATAAGAAATATACGGCGGTAATTAACGATTTTAAAGATTTTCGGTTGGATAACGAGGACGTCGTAAACTTTCGTCGCTTTAGGTATTTATTTTTTATAATCGATGGCGTGATTTATATAAGCTAATTAAACGGAACAAGGACCTGCTACGTCCCTTATAACTATATTTAGGAGGTATTTAAGTTAGTATACGACGAAAAGTACTATTTTGGTTGTAATTGAATATTCCACGATTTGAAGGGGTTTTTTATTATTAATAGAATATATTTCGTTAAAAAATATGTCCGTATTTCCCCGTTATATAATTTTAATTAAATAGATCGTCCTATACTAATAGGAGAATTCTAACCTATTTGCCCTAAATTTAATAATACCCTACTTATACGTACGGTAGCTACCGATTTTATCGTTAGCCTCTCGGAAATATTAATAAAGGATTCTCTATAGAAAATACCCGGCTATAATTTTTTCAATTTTTTAATATTAACTACTAATGTTATATTAAAACGAAGTTTACTAATCCCCGGCTATTCTACTTATAAAGCGGAAGAATAGGGTATTGCCTTTGTACGAACTTTAATCCTTTGCGATTGGGGCCTTCCGTTAGGTATTATTTCCGATAGAAATAGGAAATTCACTTTTAATTTTTGGTAAGGAATATAGAAAGCCTTAAGTACTAAATTGCTTATAATTACCGTATATTATCCCTAAGGCGACGGCGTATTCGAGTGTAAAAATTAAAGTATTAAAATCGCTATTCGGTTCTATAATACGTTTTCAACTACCCCGACACCTTCTCCCGAAAAATATTTTTCTGAACTGGCTCCGGCCAATCAGAAGCCGTCTTTCGAGAGTTAACCAATTAGGACTAGGTATCCTAACTCGTCGCTTCAATACTAATATAGTTATTACAATTTCCTCCTATTATAAGAAGGGCCCCGAGCCTAATATTTCGACAATTCGACTACGGTGGCGCCCTTTAAAGATAATATTGTAATTACCCTACGTAAAGTTAACGAGGAATTCATCTAAGAGCTCTAAGCGCGATTTTAAATCGTTGAAAACTTTATTAAAATTATCAATAAAGCTTACGAAGCCCTCAAAACTCCCGTATAATAAAATGCGGCCGCCCCCTTCGGAAAATAATTTCACTCCCTCTTTAATTCGTTCTTTTATATCGATACTTCTAATAGAATAACCCTCCTTCCCGCCTATTTAACGGCGCCTAATTAACCTAACTAATTAAAATCTTCAATTAAATATTAATAAAAGGATCCGACCCTACCGGTTATATCGACGATTTTACAAATTAATTAACCTATTATTTAAATAATTTTATTTACCCCTTACTCCGGCCCTACCACAATTAATTATAAGAAATTATAAACGCCCGGCGAAAATACTATAAAGTAAATTATTTAGTAGGAGGTTAAATTAAAAAAGAATAATAAGAAGGTTAAAATTATTAGCCTAATTCCTACCGATAACCCTACCCGCCTTACCCCCTCTATTTAAAAAGAGAGCTATAAATCCTTCCTCAAATTCGTATAGGACGTAGACCTTCAGAAAATAATACCTAAAAAGATTATTTCCTATATTACTAAAGAAATT
Organism: Neurospora sp. FGSC 26637; assembly: GCA_009804845.1. Lineage (NCBI taxonomy): Eukaryota > Fungi > Ascomycota > Sordariomycetes > Sordariales > Sordariaceae > Neurospora > Neurospora sp. FGSC 26637. The sequence continues at coordinate 12,976 of RAOC01000446.1, forward strand.
AAATTCCCCTAATAATAAATCCGGAAAATATACCTAATATAATTAAATTTTTATATTGAGACGACTAAATTAGAATAACGCTACCTCCTTATCGAAATTAGTAAGGAAATCTTATAATACTAAATCGAATTTGAAATCGATATAGTTTCGTACTACCTAGTTAATATATTATTCAAATTCTTCGCCTATAATAACGCCCGAAATATTAAATTACTTATCGCTTAAGAAATTTAAACCACTACAAAGTAAATTACTAAAATTATTAAAGGAAAGAAAATTAAGGATTATATAGTAATTTTTAATAAAAAGACCTAACCTTTCCGTATTTTTAAATCGGAACCTGCCTAATTAATAAAATATAACCCTTATATATATATATATATATATAATAAATATTTCAATCCCTACAATATAATTAAATATACCTTCGTTTCGGTCTTAGGGATTATAGTATACTGAAGGTTTCTTATAGGGATATATACAAACCTATTCCCTAATACCCCAATTACCTCGGCCCCGAAAAACCGGGATACTCTAATTACTTTACTTTCCCGAAGATTAAGGACGGATATATTAAGAAACCTATTACTGAATAACGGATGGAGGCCTAGAAAGCCGGAAAAGCTATATATGAGGCCGCTATATAAAATTTAAAGAAGGGAAAAGAATCGACCGGATTTACTAGGAGCAATATAATTAGAATGGTAAATTAGGAGAAATTAAATAGAAAGAAAACCGAAGGAAATATCGGAAAGGAAAGTAGCGCCGGTATAATTATAACGATTATAATCGAAGATAATAGGGATATAATATTAGAGGATTCCCCTCCGCCCTTAAATTCCCTTCTACCCTCCCCTCCCCGAATCCCAATCTTACCCTCTATTTTAATTAAACCCTAGGGACCCTCCCTTAAATCAAATATAATTAATATAAAGGTTATAGCCTAATATAATAATAATAAACAATATTTCCAAATATAAAAGGAGGCGGGAAGTAGAATAAATGATAAATCCTTTACCTTTAATTCACTAGCTCCCTATATTATAGCGAAGGGCCGAAAAGAAATATAAGGGAATAGAATAAAACGACCTTCAAAAATTTAGAATAGTATCCCCCGTAATTATTTTTTAATAATACTTAATATACCCCCCCCTTTCCTTAGAATATTTAATATACGCCCTACGGGAGATAAATAGGGAAATAAATAAATAAACCCCGACCCCCTATTTTAATAAAAAAGGGATTAAAAGTTATATTTATTAACGTCTAAAAATCCCTAGCGAATATTAACGGTATCTTCGAATAGGTAATTATAAACCGGGCTGAAATAATATATATATAGGAACAGGCTATAATTTAAGGTAGGATCTATAAATACCCCGGCTACTATAATATTAGCCTTAACAATTGAAACATAAGAATTATAATATATATCGCTAAAATATATAATTTTATTATCCTAATTAACCCCTAGTCTTATACGACTTTTAATTAATAGTACTAATATTATTTATATATATTAATACTTATAAAATAAATAAACGGAATTGGCTAAAGAATATTTATTAATACTATATTTATAATACGTTTTAGTAGTAAGAGACTGCAACATTTACTATTCTTCTTAAAATCCCTAATTCTATAACTCTAAACGAAGCAACGCCTCCGAAAAAATTATAATAATATAGGGTTTCAACCTCTTCAATATACTTAATATACCTATATATAAATATATAAACGGATATTCTACCCTAAACTTCGCGTTTAATATAAAGAGGGTATATATAAAAGTAGGCATATAAATTCCAAATTACCGCAAATTCGTTATTATAATTCCAGTAGATAGAAATATACCCCTCCGGAAAAAATATATATTTCTACCTATATATGTAGAAGAAGTTTACGAAACCTTAATAAAACGTTTCCTTAAAGCGGTCTTAACCCTATAATCCCCCGAAGAATTCGAAAAATTCGTATAGTCCTTCGTAAATATATTTAAAAGAATAATTAAAAAATACTCTATTATATTGAGAAGGAAGCCAAAGAGTATACTATAATAGAACGAATACTTAGTAAAAGTAAAGGAAGAGGACCCTAGAATTTACTATAAAATTTATAGAAAAATACGGATAAACTTCTACTACGGTAAAATAAACGTTATAAAAACCCCTAAGGGATTAGGAAATATATTCCGATAAAAAAAAAACCTCTAAACGATAGGCCTACCTTAATTAATATATAAGACGAAAGATTAGTAGACTTAAAGGATATCGCAATATATTTAACTAATATAACCTTCCGCCTAGTAAAATAAGGACCCCTTCCGCTATACTAATAGTATAGCCCGATATTCCTATAGGATATAGTATAATAAATCCTAAATACGCTATTGAACGAGGAAATTAAAAAAACTTTCCTAAAATATAATTCAAATACCCCTAGGCCGCATAATATTATACTTAATATATTTAAGGATACGTAGGTATTAATCTTCCTAATTATCTGCGCTATTACCTATATTTTATTTGTAATAGGGAAGTTCTCCGCAACGTTTAAAAGAGCCTAAATAATTACCCTCTCGAAATTTAGGAGAAATCTACATACTTATAAAGGATAGAGACTAATCGCCCTACTATCGACGATAAATAAAAATATCGAACGCCTAATCGTTAAGAAAATAATCGTAATCATTTTTAATATTGAATTTATCCTTAGGAATATAGTTAGAATAGTACCGACCCGGTCCGTAATAGACTTAATAATAGCCTTAATTTATAATATAGAAGGAGTTAATCGATTCGGACTATATAAAATTATTATAATATATAATATTAATTTTACCTTCCCGTTTATACGGGTAAATAAATTCGAAGAAGTCCTAAACGAATAAAAGTAGTTACCCCTTCTAATCGCCTTAATTACGGACTTTTATATGAATAGAAACTTTATATTTAAATAGGCCAAGAAACGCTTCTACTTAAATAACGGATTATTATAGGGATCCCTTTAATCCCCTATATTCTTTTTACTTTTTACGGCCTCCTTACCTAGGAAGTATTAAGAATTAGCCTTTTTATATATAAATAATATTATTTACTTTACTATAAGCCGTAATACTATGTAAATACTATATATTACGTCGCGAAGGGTTATAGAACTATACTAATATATATTCGACCTAGGCCTTAAAATCGACTATAGGAAGATAGAGGCGCTCTACTTCCTATTATAGAATAAAGAAATCAAGAGAATTTAGCGGAATTTAACTAATATTACTATTAATACCCTATTCGGACCACTATAGCCCTAAAAGGAAATATATTAATTAAGGGTATATTTAAACGCTAAACTCTTATTTACTATATAAATTTAAAAACGTGTACCTAAAATAATAATAATAATAGGACTATCGGCAAAAATTAACCAAGTCTCCCAAAACCTTACCCTACGTTCGGCCAAATAATTCTTTATTATTTACTTTATATTAATATTAATATATAGGATAGTAGCGCTATTCCCGGATATATTAAACCCGGGGGGAGGGGTAACCTAATATTTACTAATATTAAATCTACCCTTTATAAATTAGAAACGGTAATATTAAAAGTATTGAGGAAAATTATATTAATTTAGCGTATAATACTTAGGTAAATTCCCTTCTAATTAATTAATATAGTACCGCCGGAAATTATAGGAAAGGAAACGGCGAAAGTGGCCGCGAAACTATATATACTCCTAAGTAATTACCTACTTATATAGAAATTGAGAAAACCCCCCATAAGGGGGTAATTTAAATTATATACCCTTATAGAATTATAATTCCTATGAGAGGAACCGCCGGACGAATTATAGCGCCCCTAATTACCGGCCCTCTATAATTAATTCGCCCTTAATACTAAAAAATAAATATATTACCCTAAATAATAAATACTATTACTTAAATCCGATTTAAATTTATATTCAGCCGATAATAAACCCCTATATTTTACGGATTAATTTTAATATAAAAATAATAACCTTTACTTCGGTCTATTATATAAATATTTAGCGAAATAGATTAGAGAATGGATAAAGTATTAAAATTTCTACTCCTACTACGACCGTTTTAATTACTCCTTAAAAACGTTCCACTACTATACGTACGGAACGCTTTATGAAAAAGGATATTTCTTTATCTACTTACTAATTATATACCGCAACCCGAATATAATAAAAGATACGCTAAAAACTTTCGGTACTAATTATACTATATTTTTCGTAAAAGTATAAGCTTTTAAGGATAAGGGATATATATATATCCGGATTTTACAAAGAGGAGGATATAAAAGGATAAAGATAGCCCGTATAGAAACCCCCGACCCGGACGACGAATTATTACCGTATATAGAGGTATACGCACTCCCGGGATTAGGAGGTTTAGAATAAGAGTGGGGTAAGACTATATTGAGGTAAATTAGGGTTTTCAACTTATAGCTACGCGAATACCTAGCCTAAGAGGCTTTTCCCCGTACTAATGTACTTATACCCAGCCGCCGTCGCGGGCACGACTTATTATCTAGTATTAGTAGAACGTAGTCGTAAAATACATTCATTTATTCATTCATTCAACTACACCGACGACAATTGGCTATTTCTATTACTATTTTTATAATAAAATTTCAATAGCGCTTATATTAAAATTATTAAAACCTCCTTGTACGAATACCTCTTCGGTTATCGGCTGCAAGGACTGCTAGAATGCTTTAACGATGCTTCTAATTTATAGGAATATAACCCCGCCCTCTATAAATTTATTTATAAGGAAGTTAAATTTGCAATAGATTTTACTACTACTAAAGTGAAGCGATATTACAACCCGGGACGTACACTAGTCGATATCGAAGTAGGAGATTAAGTATTTTTGAAATTATATTACGGTTATTATCTTCGCGATTGTCCTTCCCGCAAATTTTCGTAATAACGCGTCGGTCCGTTTAAAGTAATCCAGAAAGTCGGTAAGTTAGCCTTCAAGCTGGAACTACCCCCTACGATGTATATTCACCCGGTCATTTCGATTGTATACTTTAAATTGGCGCCTTGGGAGGAAGACTCCTTTAAACGAACCGCCCGCCCTCCTAGGCTAATAGAGGATTCGCAAGAGGATTCGGGCTTAGGTTTGGAAAATAGTCCAAAATACGAATTCATACCTGCGGGTCCCCCACTGCAGGTTATTATTCGTTTACCGTCTCCAGACCGTAAGTTGCACATATAACAATACCAAATGAACTTACAGTCTATCAACCGTCTATAGATCTTATAGTAAATTGATTTGCCACGGTAAATTGTAAAAATCCTGGGTTCTGGTTGGTCCAGGTTTGGGTGGGTGGGTCTTACTTACAGATGCTTATATATTGCATAGAATTAGGAACGGAAGTTGCGAACGACGTGCATTTATTTACGGATTTGCTTATTGCCGGCTGCTTGCCGCCTACTTATACCCGCGTACGGTCCATCCTACTACTACCCGCCCGGCCTAGCTTAGCGCCTATACTTATACCCGGCACTTATACGGTCTACCCTACTACGCGCCCGCCCGGTCTAGTACTAGTACCGGTGCTTGCGTACGGCCGGTCTAGCATCGCCCGGCATCCCCGGTACCTGTACCGGCGCCCGGCGCTACGCGCCGGTTGGAGATATATATAAAACTGAATTAAATATAATTGAGCGATGAGATTGAATTTATATAGAAATAATGCGATTAATACGATTGAAGTAATGCTATACGATATATAGAAATATAGTTAATTAATTTAGGGACTGGCGCTATACGATGCGATATATTGATTTAGGGGCAGCTTATACAATATTTAACAATATAGTTAATATATTTAGGGGTAACTTAGTATATAGATAATTATTAATCGATTAGGATGTTACGGTATTAAAAATACTTATAGGATTGGATAATTTGAATACGTATTTTATATTTATCGATATTAGATACTATTGCGCAACATTATCGTAATTAGTAACCCCCCCTTCCTAATCAAAGCCAATAATTAAGGCCAATTTCCCCTACAATACCTATTCACCCTTTATAGCTAGCAAATCTAACAAAACCAATAAATCTAGTAAAGCCAATAAGCCTAATAAACCCTACAGTAATAATAATAAAGTAAAAAGCCTTAAGTGCCAATGTAGAAGCAATCGTTGTAAAGGGGTCAATTATATTTAATTAAAGCGTAATTACCGTAAGCAATTTCAATATACAAAATCCCGCTCTTATATTTGTCGAAAAAGTCAACGAACAAATTCGTTAACGGAAAGTACAGAATTAAGAGTAGGCTCGCTAAGCGCAAACTAAAAAAGAGGCCGAATCTATAATTAAAGAAGCCGAGCAATATCGTTTAGCCGAAAATACTCGATTAGATAAAGAAGACCGTATTAACAAAGAAATCGAATTCCGTAAACTATAAAAAGCCGAATAAAAAGCTAAGCGGGAAAAGGCCAAACAAATTAAGTAGGCAAAGGCCAAACCAATCGAAATTAGATTTAAAGAATTTAATAACCAATTTTCGAATCCAAACAAAGAAAGGAAAGTAGGAGAACGCCTAACTAAAAAGCTTCGTAAATTATAAGGAACCAAAAATAAAAGGGCACCGCTTTTACTATTATTCTTTACTAAACTAAATATTACATCTACCAATTCCCAGAAGCCTACAACTACTGCAAACCAAAGTACTAGCGTTTATTTAACAATAGGTATTAAAGGCATATTTTCAACTACCAAAGTCGATAATTAGCAAATCGATAAAAATAAAAATAAATTTTTTTTTTGCAATATTAATACTCTTAATCCATCTAGTCCTTCTACTCCTTCTAATACTAATATATTTAGTTTTAGCAATTCTAATATATCTAATAACTTCGATGATTAAAATACTTCTAATCTTACCTTCAATAATTATAATAAAGAGGAACTTGGCAATTTTAATATTTCTAATCCACCTAATCGATCTATTTATAATACTTATAGTACTTATAGTACGGGTAACGGTCGTAGTAGCCTACTAAAAACGCCGCCTATTCGTAACAATTATAGCTATAGCGGTTCAAATAAGAATTGTAAAAAATATAACGGAACTAGGCGCTTAGAAAATTCCTACCCGGAATATTTCTATAAACCAACCCGTATTAGTCTCTAAAGTTTTCGAAAAATTAGCGTACCTTCCCGCTTATAATATAACCCTATTACTAATAATTACCGTTATATTCCCAACCGTAATTTCCCTTTAACACTTCTATATAATAACATTCTTCGAAACATCACCATTCCTAAGGACAATCCAACTATTATTAATAAAATTAATAAGGAAGTCTGCTAATTATTGTTCTTATTCTATTACAATTAATTTATTAACTCTATTGTTAAACGGGCTTGCAATTTCTAAATTAATCTCCGAAAAAGCAAATTCAAAAATGTTCATCAATATATTCTAAATACTTACTAATTATTAAAATCTCATTACCTTATCGTCGCTATACAGTTTTTTTTCAACGATATTATTTCGAATAACCCGCATATCCTCGAATACAATATAAGTAATCCAAATAATAAAACTACATTCAAACGACTAGTTTCGAATTAAAATAATAAGCGTACTTTCGATTAAATTTATTCCTATACTCCTAAATACGTTAATTATAAGGCCTCCTTCGGTAATAAATAATAACTTACTTAATTCTACCTTAAAATAGAACTTTGGGATATAGGCCTTATCTAATTTAAAGTTATTAAATTTAAGCGAACTATAAATCAAAGCCGCCCCCCTAGCAAAACGTAATTTACCAACGAAAATATACGTTGGGATATACGTAGAAAATATAAAAGTCTACTATTTAAAAAACGGTATAAAGGTATTAAAAGGGATTAATTCATTGATATACCTTTAGAATTCGTACTTGAAGTCATTTAGCTAACTAGAGCTCCTAATCTAAATTACCTCGAAAATACCTTCGTAAATACCGACGAATTGCCTCCTCTAAAGAGGACTAATAACTACCCTATAACTAATAAATAGCGGCTTATACCAACGGAAGAGGATATATTTAATCTAAACTATCCTAATAATAAAAGTTATAATAATACAAACGGTAGCCGTAGGTACTACAAGGACAAGACTAGTTATAATTACTAACGTAATTATATAGACCCCTGCTATAACTAAAGTAAATATAGCTATAACGATAACGGCTATAATACTAAACATAATTATAATACTAAACATAGTTATAATATTAGATATAGTTATAATACTAAATATAGTTATAATACTAAATATAATTATAATATTGGATATAGCTATAATACTAAATATAACTATAATACTAAATCCTAAAGTAGATATAATTATAGTAATAATAACTATAGCGATAATAACTATAATAATAGGTATAATAATAGCTATAATACTAGCGATTACTAATAAAGCTATTAAAATATAGGTAAAGGTAATCAATAGTATTAAGGCGGTTAATAAAGCTACTAAAATATAGGTAGAGGTAGCCAATATTAATATAGCAGCTATTAAAGTAATTATCAATAAGGTAGCCCTCAATATAGTAGTCCTCAATATAGCGGCTAATAAGGTAATTATTAATAAGGATACTAAAGTATAAGTAAAGGTACGTAATTATAATTAAAATAAAATTCGTATATACACGCTTATTCGGTTTAAATTCGAACGTTAGCATTAATTAATAGCCGTCGCAATATCCAACACGGTGAAGTACCGCCCGACCCGCAAAATAAACGTCGTCGACAACCGCCGCCGCCCAATAACCTTAGTAGTCGTTTAAATAATCCGGATAGTTGTAATAATCGTAATAGCTAACTATTTTCGAAAATTATTGATATTACTCCGCCTATTCCCAAGCGTACTGGTATACCGATTACTAGAGAATTTAAAAATATACTCGTTTCTTCGATATTCGATTCGGAAATACTAAACGTCGGTATAAAGTCCTTACACCTTTAAGTCAATCAATTTAATCTTTAACTTTTAGCTTCAATTTCGCTTTGGACATTATTAAAATTAAATAATTATCCCCGATTAATATTAACGTCGCATTTAATATAACATTTAAGTATATATTTAACGTTAGATATAATATTACAATATTCGGCGTTAAAACATTCAAACATATATATAACAGTACAATATTTAAAGACGTATTCGGAATTATAGTATTTAGTACCGCATTATTTAAATATATATTCGAGCATACATTTAGGGACGTTTATTTCGACGGCGGACCCAATAGTTATAAATAAACAGACCGTAATTTATATTATTCTTTATTATAATCTTTAATTCTTCATTTTATTATATTATTTTATTATTAATATTAATAATATTACTATATTTAGTAAACGTAGCCCGTACGCGCTAATTTGCGACTATATATATTAATTTTACGACCGTACACTATTTAGGTCTTCAATTAACAACACCCGAATATCGCAATTACCTTTCTAATATATTCCCCACATTTACAACTACGCGATTAATTTAATATACAAAAATAGGCAAAACCACCGCAAAACGGGCAAGAGCCCATAATCATAATTACCTTTTCTATCGTTTTTAGCGACTTAGCGTAATATAGCGCCCTACGGTAAAATGTTAACTAATAGTAAAATGCAACTTACCGTCTTATAACGGTAATCTAATAGTAAGAAATCTATTTACAATAATCTGATGGTAATAGTATTGTAAATGACCTCCTATATACCCCTAGCTATATACCTGTATTATACTATATATTTCAAAGATCGAGATTTATCCCTAACTATAATACCTATACTATAGAGTGAATGAATGAATGAATTATTTTACGACTACGTTCTACCAATACTAGATAATAAGTCGTACCCGCGACGGCGGCTAGGCATAGGTACATTGGTGCGGGAAAAAGCCTCATAGGTCAGGCGCTCGCGTAGCCGTAGGCTAAAAACCCTACTTTTCCTCAGTATAGTCTTGCCCCACTTTTATTCCAGGCCCCCTAATCCCGGGAGAGCGTATACCTCTATATATAGCAGTGGCTCGTCGTCCGGATCGGGGGTTTCAGTACGTACTATCCTTATCCCTTCGTATCCTCCTCTTTATAAAACCCGGATATATATATATTCCTCGTTCTTAAAGGCCTATACTTTTACGAAAAATATTATATAGCTAGTACCGAAGGCTTTCAACGTATTTTCTACTATATTTAAGTTGCAATATATAATTATTAAGTAGACGAAGAAATGTCCTTTTTCGTATAGTACTCCGCACGTATAGTATTTGAACGTAGTACCGAAGGCTTTCAACGTATTTTCTACTATATTTAAGTTGCAATATATAATTATTAAGTAGACGAAGAAATGTCCTTTTTCGTATAGTACTCCGCACGTATAGTATTTGAACGTTTTAGGAGGGTAGTTGAAGTAGTTGTAGTAGGAGTGAAAGTCCTAATGGCCTATCCGTTCTCCGATCTATTTCGTTAAGTATTTGCGCGGTAGACCGAGGTAGGGGTTATTATTCTTATACTAGGGTTAGTCTACGAGGTTCAAGGGTTTATTATCGGCCTAATATAGGTTTGGGTCGGATTCGGGTGGTAGTATTTAATAACCGGAGCGGCGTATCTATCCTTCGGCGCTAAGGGCGAGCTAACCGCAGAGGGCCGGTAATCGGGGGCGCTATAGTTCGTTTAGCGGTTCTTCCGGTAGGAGTTGTATTTCTACGAGGGTATATAGTTTAGATTACTCCCTTGGGGGGGGGGGGTTTTCTTAATCTCTATATAAGCGGGTAATTGCTTAGGAATATATATAGTTTCGCGGCCGCTTTCGCCGTTTCCCTTCCTAAAATTTCTGGCGGTATTATACCGGCCAGCTAGAAAGGGATTTGTCTAAGTACCAGACGCCAAATCGGTATAGTCTTCTTGAGTACTTTCGATATTACCGTTTCCAGCTCGTAGAGGGTAGATTTAATATTAGTAAATATTGGGTTACCCCTTTTCCCGAGTTGAGTATATCCGGGGAATAGCGCCGCTATTCCGTATACTAGTATCGGTATAAAGTAGGTAGTAAAGAATTATCTAATTAAGCGTAGGGTAAGGCTTTGGGAAACCTAATTAATTCTTGCCAATAGTCCTATTACCGTTATTACTTTGGGTATACGTCTACGGACCTAGGTAGCGAGTAAAAGTTTAGCGTCTAAGTAAACCCTTAATTAGTATATTTCCTTTTAGGGTTATATTAGTCCGAGTAGGGTATTAATAGTAATCTCGGCTCGGTTTTGCTAAATCTTTTTTACGTTTTTACTTCGTAACGGTAAATAGAATACTTCTATCTTCCTATAATCTACCTTCAAACTTAGATTAATTGCCCATCTATATAATTCCATTACCTTCCGAAACGCGGTATATAATATCTATATAATATTACGGCGTATTGTAAAGTAGGCGATATCGTCCGTATACAAAAAGGCTAATCCTTAATACCTCCTAGATAGGGAGGCTATAAAGAGTAGGAAGAGTATAGGGGATTATAGGGATCCCTATAGCAGTCCGTTATTTAAATAGAAGCGTTTCTTAGCCTATCTAAATATAAAGCTTCTATCTATATAGAAATCTGTAATGAGGGCGACTAAGAGAGGCGGCTACCCTTGTCCGTTTAGGACTTCCCCGAATTTATCTACCCGAATAGACGGGAAGGCGGAGTCGATATTATATATTGTAATAATCCCGTATAGTCCGAGCTGGTTAGCTCCCTCTATATTGTAGATTAAGGCTATTACTAGGTCCGTTGTGGAACGGGTTGGTATTACTCTAGTCGTATCCCTAGGGATGAGCTCGGCGTTGAGGGCGATTATAATTATTCTTCTAGCGACCAAGCGTTCGATACCTTTACTTATTGTTGATAGTAGGGCGATTGGCCTCTAACCTTTGTAATTGTAGGGGTCTCTTCCGGGTTTCGAGAGGGTAACTACTTGGGCTTTTTTAAACGTTGCGGGGAACTTCCCTATTACGAATAAGGTATAGGTAATAGTTCGGATAGTAGGGAAGATCGGTTTTTACGTATCCTTAAAATTAATTAGGGTAATACTATCCGGCCTAGGGGTATGTAAACCGCATCTTAGGAAGGCTTCTCGGATTTCCTCGTCCGATGGCGTATTTAGGACCTATTGTGCGATATTTTATAGGAGTATCGGGCCTTAATATTAGTATAGCGGGAGGGGTTCTTATCCTACCGGGTAGAAAGCTATATTAATTAAATATATTATAATATCCTTTAGGTTTGTTAATCTCCCGTTTTATACGTTAATTAGGGTAGGTTTGTCGTTTAAGGGGTCATTTCGCTATTAGAATATATTTCCCAACTCTTTAAGGGTTTTAGCCGCGTTTATTTTATCGCAGTAGAAATTCGTTCGTATTTTTCTATAGACTTTACAGTATATTCTAGTCCTCTTCTCTTACTTCTATTAAGTATTCGTTCTATTATAATATATTCTTCGGCTTCCCTCTGAATATAATAGAGTACTCTTTAATAATTCCTTTAACTATATCGATGAAGGACTATACGAATTCTTCGAATTCTTCTGGGGATTGTGGGCTTAGTACTACACTCGGGAGGCGTTTTATTAAGGCTTAGTAGGCTTCCTCCGCGTGTGCGGGGAGAAGTATATATTTCTTTTAGGGAAGTGTATTCTTATTTGCCGGGATTGTAATAACGAGTTTGCGGTAGTCTAAGACCTACGTGCCTACCCTTATATATATTCTTTCTATACCGAACGCGAGGTTTAGGGTAAATTGTCCGTTTATATATTTATATATAAATATACCGGGTATATTAAGGAAATTAAGACCCTAAATTGCTATAATTTCTTTAAGGGCGTCGCCCCGTCCGGAATTGCGGAATTAAGGGTTTTAGGAGGAGTGGTGGGCGTTAAAGTCTCTTATTACTAAAGTATATTGTAAGTAAATTATCGGCAGGTATTCCCTAACCGGTTCCGCCTATTTATTTTATAGGTACTAATATATATAAATAATATTAGCACTATTAACTATTACTATAATCGTATATAACTATAGGTTAACTAGGATAATAAAGTTATATATTTTTACAATATATATCGCCGCTTTCGTTTTTCAATTATCGAGATTAATATTATAATAACCGGGGTATTTACGGATCCTGCCTTAGGTTATAGTAGGTTCCTATATATATACTACTAGGGCCTGGCTTATAATTACCTATTCGAGGATACCGTTAGTATTCGCTAAAGACTTCTAGACGTTGACGGATATAACCCTTAGTCCCTCTATTATTAGAATAGGGGGTCGGGGTTTATTTATCTATCTCCCCGTTCTTCTTCCGTAGGTCGTATATTGGGCGTTCTAAGGGGAGGGGGGGGTATATTAGGTACTACCGGGAACCGGCTACGGGGGATACCGTTCCAAATCTCCGAAGGCCGTTTTGATTCGTTCCTTTATATTTCTAATCGGCCCCGGCCCCTCAATATAGTACGGGGAGCCGGTTGGCTAAAAGTAAAGGGTTTATTATTTATTCTATTTCCTATCTCCTCCTATATTTACAAGCGACGTTTATTATTATCGCACTAAACTATAGCCTTTATATTAACTATATTTAGGCTGATGGAGGGTCCTTATAGCTTAGCCGGGGCAGGGGGTGGGGATGGGGTTCGGGGCGGGGGGGGGGGCGGAGGGGAATCCGGGGGCGGGGAATCCTCTAATATTATATCCTTATTATTATCGATTATAATTGTTATATTTATATCGGGGCTACCTTTCTTTCCGAAGTCTCCCTCGGATTTTTCTCCGTCCGACTTCTCCGGGTTTACTATTCTAATCGCGTTGCTCGTAGTAAGTCCGGCTGGTTCTTTTCCTTTCTTCAAATCCTGTATAGCGGTCCTATATACGGCTTTTCCGTTCTTCCGGGCTCCCGTCCGTTATTCGGCGGTAGGTTTCTTAATATATCCGTTTTTAACTTTCGGGAAGACAGGGTAATCGGCGTATCCCGGCTTTTCGGAGCCGAAGTAGTTGGGGTATTAGGGGATAGGTTTATACGTATTCCTATAAGAGGTCTTCGGTATACTATAATCTTTATAGACCGAGGCGAAGGTATACTTAATTATATTATAGGGGCCGAAGTACCTATTATATATATATATACGTGGATTGCGTTCTATTAACCGGGTAGGTTCCAATTCGAAAATATAGAAGGGTTGGGTTTTCTTATTGAAAATTATAATATAATCCCCGGTCTTCTTTCCTTTAATAATTTTAGTAATTTATTTAATAGTAGTTTGGATTTCCTAGGCGATGAGTAGTTTAATATTTCTAGCGCTGTTATAGGCAAAGAATTTAAATAGTACACCTACTAGGTAGTACGAAACTGTGTTGACCTCTAGTTCGATCTAGTATTGTGGGATTTTTTTTATTAAGTTCGACGAGGAGGTGTCTTTGTTCTAGTTTAGTCGTTTCGATATAAAAACCTAATTGTACCCGGTATACCTTCCGGATTTGTTATTAGGGGAATTTGATTTCTTCGGTAATATAAAAGATAATTCCTTCGGACGTCGCTTTCCGAAATTCCGCGTCCTATACGAATCTAAGGAAAGTCCTATAGCTCTCTTTATAGGCGGAGGGGGTAGAATAAATATAATTAGCGGTAGGAGTCGAGCCGGTAACATTAACCTTCTTATTATTCTTCTTTAATTTAACCTCCTACTAGGCGATTTATTTTATAGCATCCTTAACGGGCGCTCGCGGCTTCTTCTAATTGGCCGGGGTAGGATTAGGGTAAGGGATAAATAGGGATATTTCCGGGGTAGTCAATATAACCGGTAAGGTTGGATCCTTTCGCTAGCGCTTAGCCGAGGGTCCTAATTGGTTGGGCTGGTTGGGCGCCGTTGGGTAGGCGGGAGGGGGGGTTGTTCTACTAGAGGTATCGATATAAAAGAACGAATTAAAGAAGGAGTAAAGCTATTTTCGGAGGGGGGCGGCCGCCTTTCTTTGTACGGGAGTCTTAAAGGTTTCGTAGGCTTTGTCGATAGCCTCAATAAAGTTTTCGGCGACCTAGAGTCGCGCTTGGAGCTCCTAGATGAGTTCCTCGTTGGCTTTGCGTAGGGTAGCTACAATATTATCCTTGAAGGGCGCTATTGTGGCCGATTTGTCGAAATATCGGGCTCGGAGCCCTTTTCGTAGTAGTAGAAAGTCGTGATAATTGTGTTAGTGTTGAGGCGATGAGTTAGGATACCCAATCCTAATTGGTTTACTTTCGAAAGACGGCTTCTGATTGGCCGGAGCCAGTTCAGAAAAATATTTTTCGGGAGAAGGTGCTAATTAGGCGTCGTTGGGTAGGCGGGAAGGGGGGTTATTCTACTAGAAGTATCGATATAAAAGAACGAGCTGAGGAGAGAGTAAAGCTATTCTCAAAGGGGGGCGGCCGCCTTTCTTTATACAGGAGTCTTGAAGGCTTCGTAAACTTTATCGATAGCCTTAATAAAATCTTCGGCGACCTAAAATCGTATTTAAAATTTCTAGATAAATTCCTCGTTAGTTTTGCGTAGGGTAGTTACGATATTGTCCTTGAAGGGCGCTATTGTGGCCGATTTTGTCGAAATATCGGGCTCGGAGCCCTTTTCGTAGTAGTAGAAAATCGTGATAATTATATTGGTATTGAGGCGATGAGCTAGGATACCCAGTCCTAATTGGTTTACTTTCGAAAGACGGCTTCTGATTGGCCGGAGCCAGTTCAGAAAAATATTTTTCGGGAGAAGGTGTGTCTGAGGATTATAGAAGAAGACGCCTAGAAATTTTACAAAAAGGCGGACAGGCCTCTAACCACCGTAGAATAAATTAAAGTAAAAATGTTAATTTATTACTATAAATTTTAGAGGATAGCTAACCTTAAGGACGCTAAAGTTATACCCTAATATAGATTTTATAATTATAAAATCCAATTGATCTCGGGAGTGGAACTCCCTAATATACAGTTACAATTATTCTCTCCTTTAGAATTGGGGGTTATTAAGAAATAGTTGGACGAGAATATTAAATAAGGATTTATTAAATTATCTTAATTACTAATAATTTCGCCTATCTTATTAACTAAAAAGCTAAGCGGCGGCGCCCGCATTTACATAAACTATAAGGGCATTAATAATACAACTTTAAAAATACAATACCCCTTTCCCTTAATTAAAAAAATTCTAAACGCTATTTACAAAATTAAAATCTTTACTAAATTCAATATTATTACAACTTTTAATCATATACGAATTTATAAGTGTTATAAATGCTTAATAACGTTTATAATACAATTTGGGCTGTATAAATCTTTAATTTATCCTTTCAGTTTATAAAATATACTAACGACCTTTTAAAACTTTATTAACAGTATTTTATACAATGCTTTAAATAATTCGCTACTACTTACTGCCACAATATTTTTATTTATTCGGAAAATAAAAAGGAATATCTTAAATATATATTAAATATCTTGAAGCGGTTCGAAAACTTAGGGTTATAAATCAATATCGATAAATACGAATTCTATACAGTAGAAATTACGTATTTAAGTTTAATCATTACGCTAGGAAGTATTAAAATAGATATAGATAAGGTTAAAGCAGTAATTATATAGGAAATTCCGGAATCAAAAAAAATATTACAATCCTTCTTAGGGTTCGCTAACTTTTATTAACGGTTTATTAAGAACTTTTCAAGTATAGCTAAGCCCCTTTACGAATTTACTAAGAAAACGGCGGATTGGTACTAGAATATCGAATATTAGAAAGTATATAATAAATTCAAGACTACTTTTACGATATACTAATACTAAAGATTTATAATTGGAGTAAAAGAGTAATCGTAAAGACGGATACTTCGAATTGGGTATTAGGAAGAATATTCTCTTAGTAGGGAAATAATAAAGTCCTCTACCCGGTAATAAACGTTTCGGCAAACTATATCGCAATAGAATATAATTATAATATTTACGATAAAAAATTTTTAGTAATTGTAAAAGCTTTAGAAAAATAGTTTCACAAATTCAAAGGCGCTTAGGAGGAGGTAGAAATTATTATAGACTATATAAACTTTAAAACCTTCGTAATTTTAAAGAAGTTTACCCCTTAATATATAAAGTAGAATTTCTCAATGGCTTTAATTTCTATATTACATATAAATAAGGCTTATATAATATAAAGCATAATACGTTAAGCCGCAAATTTAAGGATAGACTACAAGACGATAACGACGAACAATTATTAGTACGAAAGAAGGCTTTAATCGACCTAAATCGCTTCGACCCAGCCTTCTTTAAGGAGGACGAAAGGGATATATCCTATTGATATTTGGGAATTATAAAAGAAGTCTACTATATAAACTAAGCTATAGACTTGTACGATTACGATTTAGAATTTTAGAACTTTAATTTCTACGAATTCAACGTTATAAAATCGATAAATAATTTAATCGACGATAACTACGCTAAATCCAACTTTAGGAAATAATCTCTAATTTATAGAAGGAGGGTCAGAGAAATTGGACCTTAAAAGGTAAAAAGAAATTTAAGATTACTTTCGCAGAATATTCGACGAGATAGGGTTATATATATTAAAGGAAAAGTACAAACGAAAGGGTATTTATCGATCCCAACAATAAAAATACCTAATTATAATTCATTTACAAAATGTATATAGCGAAATCAAGTAGTTATTCGGGCTGTAAATAAACATATAAAATATTCAATAGGTTTTATTGCTAATTAGGAATGTACTAATCCGTTAAGGAATTTTATAAGGTTTATTTAATTTGTATAAAAACTAAATCGTTAAAATATTCGTTAGTAGGCTTCTTAAAACTATTCCTAATTTCGTTCAAATTATAATCGGAAATATTAATCGATTATATTATACCAATAACCCCGTACATAAAACGGGGTAAGATTTACAAATATATTATAATCGTAATTGACCAATTAATAAAGATACGGTATTATATCCTTATGGAGACCCTAAAAATGGACGAACTAATTAAAAGGTTTATTAAAAGGATTTATAGTATTTACGGGTTATTAAATAGTATCGTTTCGAATAGAGGATTATAATTCATCTTAATATTTTAAAGGATATTATACAAAAGGTCAAGCATTATAGTAAAATTATTATCCGTATTCTATTCCTAAATTAAAGGATAGATAAAAAGGATTAATATTAAAATAGAGTAATATTTAAAATTCTATATTAATTAGGCCCAAAATAACTGAGTAGATTGGTTGCCCCTAGCTAAATTTGCTTACAATAATACGGTATTAGAAATTATAAGCGTAAGCCCATTCTATACCAATTACGGGTTCTACCCTAGAATGGGCATTGAATTAATTAAACTTTACCTTCCTAATCTCTCGAAGTATAGAAAAAGGAGTTCTTCAAGGCTTTAGAGGTAACTAATCGTTTCTAAGCTATTCTATACGGAATAGCCGCCCTATCGAAACAAATATAAAATTAGTACAAAATAAATATAAATAAATATCTTAGCAACACCCCGAAATACTATATTAGAAATAGGGTCTTATTAAATATTAAAAATCTCGCTATAGGGCGGCTATAAATAAAATTAATCCTTAAATAGGAAGGACCTTTTATAATTATCGAATTAAACTCTTACTATATAAAATTTAAACTCCCTAAAAATATAAAAGTTAATTCGGTCTTCTATATATCTATAGTAAAGCTTTAGGAGATAGTGGAGCTGCCGGGATAGTACGAAATTAAAGAAAGCGTCCTCGCTAATAAAGGTCGAATAATAATTAGAACCGACGAATACAATAACAATAAATAGTAGGAATAGGAATTCGAAAATATCGTTGGCTACGGTAAAGCGGATAATAGGCGATAGATATATTATATTAAATAGAAAGATATTAAAGAACCTAATTAGCAGCCTATTAAGGATTTAGAGGGTTGCGACAATACTATTTAAAAGTTCTATAACGCTAACTTTAACGTACTATTACCGCTAACCTAGGTTAAAAGGAAGCGAAGTAAGGGGAGGCTAAAGAAGAAGTTATTATAGGACTTAGAAACCCCAACTATTACTTTTGGCTTAGACTTAGAACCTTCAACTATTACCCTTAGCTCAAATTTATACTACTCCTTACGGTAGAACGCTAAAATCGTATAATAAAAAGGTTAAAGAATATAGTAAAAAAGGAATTTAATTCGACTTATTCCACGTATTCTAATTAAAAGGCCTTATAGTATATTTTTTATAGAATAATTATCTTTGGCCCCCGAAAAATAATGCATTTTACAGTAGTCTTACATCCCCTTAACTCTAATTCGATCTCTCTAATTCGGTCTCCCTAAAAGGACAATTATATAATAGCTATGAAACGTTAACGAACATAGATAGAGCGTTTTAATAATTATATATTATAAAGAGGAGAAAAGAGGGGGTATAAATAGGATTCGAATATATAATCTCTACAAAATCTACAATACTAATAGCGGTTATATACGTTTACATAAACCGCTAAACTACAAATATTTTTGTAGTACCCCGAGGGGTTAATAATAGTAAAGGGAGAAAAAAGCGGTTATAAAAGCGATTAGAACATTGTTAGGGATTGTTTAGTATAATAATAAAGATTTCGGTAGAAAGGGCACATCTAGCGATATTTTAGCTGGTATTTGGCTCTTGAATAGAAATTTAGGCATTAGGCGGCTTCCCGTCTTAGTATGCGCGCTGAGGGATTTTGTCGAATTTTAATTAGGTGCATCCACGGGATGACCGGGGGGGCCCACTTTGAAGGATTCAAAGACAGAACCATATATTTAGCACCTTCTCCCGAAAAATATTTTTCTGAACTAGCTCCGGCCAATTAGAAGCCGTCTTTCGAGAGTCAACCAATCAGGACTGGGTACCCTAACTCGTCGCCTCAACACCAACACAATTATTACGATTTCCTACTACCGCGAGAAGGGGCCCGAGTCCGATATTTCGACAAAATCGGCCGCGATGGCGCCCTTTAAGGATAATATCGTAATTACCCTACGCAAAGCCAACGAGGAGTTTATTTAAAAGCTCTAAGCCCGATTGGAAGTCGCCGAGATTATTATCAAAATTATTAATAACGTTTACAGGCCTTAAAACTACCGTATAACGAAAGGCGGCTGCCCCCCTCCGAAAATAATTTTACTCTTTCTTTAATTCGTTCATTTATATTAATACTTTTAATAGAATATCCCCCCCCCCCCGGCCTATTTAATAGTGTTTAATTAACTTAATTAACTAAAACCTTCAGTTAAGCGTTAATAAAAGGATCTGATTCTATTAATTATATTAATAATTTTGTAAATTAGTTAACCTACCCTCTAAATAATTTTATTTACCCTTTACTCCGACTTTACCCTAGCTAATTATAAGAAATTGTAAGCGCTTATTAAAGACGCTATAAAATAAACCGCCTAATAAAAGGTTAAATTAAAAAAGAATAATAAGAAGGCTAAAATAACCGGCCCGATTCCTACTACTAATTTTGCCCGCCCTACCCCTTCTATTTAAAAAGAGAATTATAGATCTTTCTTTAGATTCGTATAGGACGCGGAATTTTAGAGAGCAATACTTAAAAAAATTATTTCTTATATTACTGAGGAAATTAAATTCCCCCGATAATAAATCCGGAAAATATATTCAATATAATTAAATTTTTGTATTGAAATAATTAAATTAGAATAACGCCGCCTCTTTATTAAATTTAATAAAGAAATCTTATAATATTAAATCGAATTAAAGGTAGATACGGTTTTATATTATTTAGTTAATATCTTATTCAAATTCTTCGTTTATAATAGTGCTTAAAATATAGAATTACTCATCGTTTAGGAGATTTAAGCCGCTACGAAGTAGATTACTAAAATTATTAAAGGAAAGAAAGCCGGGAATTATATAGTAATTTTTAATAAAAAGACCCAACCCTTCTATATTTTTAAATCGGAACCCGCTTAATTAATAGAACGTAACCTTTATATATATATATATATATATATATAATAAATATTTCGGTTCTTATACTATAATTAAATATATTTTCGCTTCGGTCTATAGGGATTATAGTACGCCGAAAACCTTTTATAGGAATATATATAAATTTATTCTCTAATATTCTAATTACTTCGGCCTTAAAAAGCCGGGATATTCTAATTATCTAATCTTCTTAAGGGTTAAGGACGGATACGTTAAGAAACCTATTATTAAATAATAGACGGGGGCTTAGAAGGTTAAAAAAATTATATATAGGGCTGCTATACGAAATTTAAAAAAGGGAAAAGAATTAACATGGCTTATTAGGAATAATATAATTAAAATAATAAATTAAGAGAAATCGAATAGAAAGAGGACCGAGGGGGATATTGGAAAGGAAGGTAATATTAGTACAATTATAGCGATTATAATTAAGGATAATAGGGATATAGTATTAAAGGATTCCTTTTTATTTCCGGATTCCCCTCCGCCCCTCCCTCCTTAAACCTTAACCTTACCTCCCATCCTAATTAAACCTTAGGGACCTTCCCTTAATTTGAATATAGTTAATATAAAGGTTACAGCTTAGCATAATAATATTAAACGATACTTTTAAATATAGGAAGAGGTAAAAAGAAAAATAGATAATAAATCCTTTATTTTTGGTTAACCGGGTTCCCGTATTATAGCGAAGGGCCGAAAAGAAATATAAGGGAACGAAACGAAACGGCCTTCGGAAATTTAGAATAATATCCCCCAGGGCCGTTTTTTAATAATACTTAATATACCCCCCCCTCCCCTTAGAACGTTTAATATACGCCCTACGAAAAATAAACGGGGAGATAAATAAATAAACCCCGACCTCTTATTTTAATAAAAGAGGGATTAAAAATTATATCCATTAATATTTAAAAGTCCTTAGCGAATACTAATAGTATCTTCGAATAAATAATTATAAGCCGGGTATTAATAGTATATATATAAGAACCTACTATAATTTACAATAAAATCTGTAGATACTTTAACTACTATAATATCGGTTTTAATTATTAAAAAATAAGAGTTATAATATATATTATTAAAATATATAATTTTATTATCCTAATTAATTCCTAATTATATATAGTAGTAGTAGTCTTATTCCCTATGCTAGTAACTATATACTAAGCGCCCAATGGGCATGGGGTCCTTCACYTATTTTCGGAGGGAAAACCGTACATACTTCCGTCTGCCGGATAAAAACCACCGCCCCTTGCCCGGCCGCGAGGCCAGCACCTACGTTTCCTACCGTAGCGGTGCTCACCCACCGCTCGGTGAATAATGACGTTAACGCATCGCCGATAT
>RAOC01000447.1:0-30169 GCA_009804845.1 Neurospora sp. FGSC 26637
TCTCAATGTAAGGGGGGGAATGTGACGGCCTGGTCATCCGTCGCAACTATATAAGACCACTTGAGCAACCGAATTGCCAGCTTCGGTTACTTGTACCCTTTTGCGGGGATACGGGCTCTCAATGTAAGGGGGGGAATGTGACGGCCTGGTCATCCGTCGCAACTATATAAGACCACTTGAGCAACCGAATTGCCAGCTTCGGTTACTTGTACCCTTTTGCGGGGATACGGGCTGGCTAGCGTAGTGGTCTGCCACCGCCGTCACAATCGCGGCCTACTTACTATAAAGTGGGCAATATCGTTTGCGTACGAAAAGGCTGGTCTTTAGTGCCTCTTAGGTAGGGAGGCTATAAAGAATAGGAAGAGTATAGGGGACTATAGGGATCCTTATAATAATCTATTACTTAAGTGGAAACGTTTTTTAGCCTATTTGAATATAAAGTTTTTATTTATATAGAAGTCTATAATTAGGGCTACTAGAAGAGGTGGCTACCTTTGTCCGTTTAAGACTTTTCTAACTTTATTTATCCGAATAGATAGAAAGGTAGAGTCGATATTATATATTATAATAATTTTATATAGTCCGAGTTGATTAGCTCTTTTTACATTGTAAATTAAAGCTATTACTGTCACAGGATTACCTGGGACTGTGCCTGGCACATCACGTGCATGTGCACGTGCGCTGGTCCCGGCTCTGGGCATGGCCTTCGTGCCTTGTCCTATATCGCCAGACCCGCGCACACCTCTCTTCTCCTCTCCTCGTACAACTACGTATATCCAATCTACCCCCTACCCTTCGCCTTGCCCCGTGATAGTTAGTTGTACCTACTATTACGCTGCGAGCGTACAACCTTATTTCAATCAATCGCCGCCGTCGTGAGAACCTCCGACGTGCCCGCGACCTTTCTCATCGCACAGCGACAGTTCCGGTCGCATTGCGCCGCTAGCAGGTTCGACCTCGAGTCCGACCAGCAACACCACAAATCGCACCGCGATTCTCCCCAACGCCTACAAGGTAGCGCTTCCCAGCTATAAGGTAGCATTTATTCCCCTTATTGATCGAGCTGATTAATGTCGTCCGTCACCGACGTTGACGTTGCAATTTCCACCATCGGCTCTATCGTCGACCCCGCTTACGAACAACTCTTCGAGAACATTACAGAGGCTCTCAACGGCAATCCTAACCCCAGTGCCCCAATTGAGCAGAGTGACCTTGACACCGCCTCTGAGCTTACTAACCATCCCGCTTTCGGCCACACTATCATCGCGCTCGCCCGACTCATCGACTAGGACGTTATTAAGGCAAACTCCTTCGTCGCAGTTGCCAACGACGCGCTCGCCGACAACGCGGAGCAGCTGGCAAACTAGGACGTGATTATTATTGAGCTAAACGACAAAGTCACTCATCTCGAAAAACAGTTCACTATTACTTAGAGCAAGCTTGCCGATACTAATACCGCGTTTAACGCTACTAATAATGCTTATAAGAAATTCAAGAAGGACGCTACTATTAAATTCAGAGAGAAGAACAATACTATTAAGGACTTTAAGAAGACTATCCGCCTAGGAGTTATCCCCCCCGAAGCTGTCCCTATGGACGACGACGACGATAATAATATATCCACCCCTAAATCTAAAATTAGTAAGGATCCTGAGGTCTTCACCGGCGAGGGTAGCACCGCCGTTAAACGTATTGAGTCTTACCGCGCTTAGTGTACTAAGATCGAGCTCTGTTGGTTTCAGGATGGTTGGTATTTTAATTAAAATGAGCATTATAAATTCGCTTAGATTATGTAGTGTTTTGGTAGCGCTGCCTTTCACGCCCTTTCTGCTTAGGCTATGCCGTTGTTGAAGGAAGCCGATAAGGATAAGAGGAAGTGGAAGATTGGCGAGGATTTGCTCGCTCACCTCGATACCAAGTACGACCGTATAGATTTTACCCTCGAGTCCCGTCGTGACTTCGAGACCCTGAAGATGATTAAGGGTTAGAAGTGGCTCGATTTTGAGGATAGATTTATTACCCTTATCGACCGCTACGACTTCGACGACTCTATGAAGACCTATTACCTGAAAATGAAAATTACTAACGAAGTCCGCAATACTATTACTTATCAGCAGGAGCTCCCCGCTCTCAACGATTACAACAAGTAGCTTACCCTACACCGCAAACTCACCACCAATCTCGAGGAGCGCGACTAGCGCAATAAGACCACCGTCCCGTTCTCCTAAACCAACCCCAACTTTGGCGGCGGTTCCGCTTCTACTAAGCGTACCGTTAATTAGGGTGGCAATGCTATGGACTTCGATGCTATATCCGCCTTCGACGTCTCTCTAACTCGTATGATCGATAAAGCCATTATCGACTACCGTGTATAGAACAACTTGTATAAGCGCTACGCTAAACTTAGTCACTGGGCTATCGACTGCTACAATAGCATTAATACCGGTATTCCTAGAGCTGAGAGGGACCGCAACCGTCGTAACAATCGCAGCCGCGGCCGTAGTAGCGGAAGCGGTAATGGTGGCAGGCCGGCCATGGGCCAGACTGGCTACGGCAATAGCGCCCGCATCAACGCTGTAGGTACTAGCGAGGCCGCTACCCCCACTATTCCCGATGTTGTAGCTGCCCTAGCTGCCGCTCTAGCCCCCCCCGTTATTGAATACAGCGTGGGAAATACGTAGCCTCCCCGCTAAGTCGCGCGGAGAGGCCGTCGTTTATAACGGTAATAGAAGAGGAGAATATGAATTAAGCAAACTTAGAAGTAATTCAATTAAAGAATTCGACCTTAGATAGCTATAATAATAATTCTATCCTACTTTCTACTTATATCGTTTATAGATTGCGTAAGAGTAGGTGTGCCGCCCTAGTCGATAACGGGTGTTTAGCACTCGCCTTCATTGACCGTAGTTTCGCTACTCGTTGTACTTTGCCGTTATTGAAGCTCCCTAAGCCGAAGGCCTTATATTTAGCCGACGGCGTCCTTAAGGATCTTATTACTCATTATTGTAAGATCCAACTCTAGATCGGTTACTATATAGAGATAATCGGGATATTAATATATAATTTAGTTGCGGATTACCCAATAATCCTAGGCATGCCTTAGCTTAAACTCCACAACCCCTCGGTATCATAGCCAGACGGCTCAATCACCTTCACAGAAACATACGCTAGGCGCTATCTGCCCGTCGATTTACCCATCACCCTCCGCCGAACTCCCAAAGTCTAGGACCACAACTATACGAGACGCCGCGAGGTCATCGATCGCGTTACCGCCCCGCCCCCAACAATAGAGGATAACGCCAAAGAACCCTCACAACCCGAAGATAAGACAATATTCTATTCGCAGGACGACAAGCACGCCCCAATGGTTATCGAGGACCTCGACCCCAAGACTACCGGCCGCCTATTAACCGCTTAGCGAGCAAGACGTACTACGAAGCAACGCTTTACACGGCTAGAGGCCTGCTAGACGCGCTCTAATATACCGTCAACCGCGGACCCCACTCCCAAAACTAAACCCACAATCTGCCGCCTTATCGCCGGCCAGCGGAGGTCCGATGCGGACTACCGTATACCCGTCCGCCGCGCTTATTACTCGAACGACCTAATTAACCTAACGGATATTAAAGACTTGACGGCGGCCAGTTTCAACTGGCTTTGCGAGACTTATAAATTGCGGGCGTTCCGCATATTGTACGCCGAGATTATAGAGATTATAGAGGAGGCTAGGGAGGAGGAGGAGGCCCGGGCTAAAGAGGCAGTGGGAGGCGTCCCAGAGTTTGAGGAGCAAGGAGACAATAAAGGCGTTATCGAAGGAGGGACAGGGACAGGAATGGGACAGAATGAGGCACTATCGGTTCCGTTGATAGACCTATTGACCGAAGAGATGATATAGGAGATTATAAGCGGTAAGGGCGCCAGGTACAAGAAGCTGCTGGGCAAGCGTTTCCACCTTTGGATCGACGTTTGCGCGGGCAAAGGATCTAAAGTCGCTATTCGAGCCGCTAAAATCGCCAACGAGGTCTACCTAAACGGCAAGCTGGACGAGGACTTTGAACGTTGTAAGGAGGCCATCAAAGTCGCCAGGATCACTGAGGAAGACGCCGCCAAATTCTACGAAAAGGCCGACAAGTCCCCCAAGACCGATAAGCAGATTAAGGAGAAGCTCCCTAGTCAATACTGGAAGCACATTGACGTTTTCAGGCCTAAGAAGGGTACAGTCATCCCCCCTCACCGCTCTTACGACCTTAAGATCGAGTTGAAACTAGGCGAACAAGTGCCCTACTTAAGGTCGAAACCTTTTAATCCCGACGAACTAAGCGTATTCAAGAAATAGATCGACGACAATCTCAAGATCGGATTTATCCGACTATCCCAATCCGAAGCCGCCTCCCAAATCCTACTCGTAAAAAAACCGGGCGGCGGAGTAAAAGTCTGCGTAGATTATAGAGGTATCAACAACGTTACCTTCAGAAGCCGATACCCCCTTCCCTTGGTTAAGGAAACCCTTAATACTATTTGCAAGGCCAAGATCTTCACTAAGCTTGATATTATCGCCGCTTTCAACCGCATCCGCGTAGCGGAAGGGTATAAATGGCTAACTACTTTCATTACCCGTTTCGGGCTCTTTAAGTCCTTGGTGTGCCCTTTTGGGCTGCAGGGAGCTCCGGGTACCTTCCAGAACTACGTCAACGACATTTTATACAATATTCTAGACGTATACACGACCGTTTATTTCGATAATATTTTAATCTTTTCTAATAATAAGGAGGACTATGAGCGGTATGTAAACGACGTCCTCGAACGCCTGGCTAAGGCGGGTCTGTAGGTAGATATCGACAAGTGCGAGTTCTATACTAAGAAGACGAAATACCTAGGACTGATCATTACGCCGGGAGGCATCGAGATGGATCCGGAGAAGGTTAAGGCTATTGCCGACTGGTAGCCTCCTACTTCTAAGAAGTTCTTATAGAACTTCTTAGGCTTCGCTAACTTTTATCGCCGATTTATTAAGGGATTCTCCGCCATAGCAGCACCGCTCTACGATCTTACAAAACAAGATGTCGAATAGGAATGGACCCCAGCCCAGTAATTTGCTTTCGAAACGCTGAAGGTAACTTTTGGTAGTAGACCCACTTTACATATTTACGACTGGTCCAAGAAGACCGTAGTCGAAACCGATACTTCTAACTAGGCTTCTGGAGGAACGCTTTCCCAATACGGGGATAACGGCGTACTCTACCCTATTACTTACTTCTCATTACGACACACAGCCTAAGAATACAACTACAATATTTATAATAAAGAGTTGCTCGCTATTATTAAAGCCCTGGAGGAGTGGAGGCCGGAGTTGGAAGGAATATAATAACCGTTCGATATTATTACGGATTATAAGAATTTGAAGACTTTTACTACAAACAAGCAACTCACCCCCCGCTATATACGCTGGTTACAGTTCTTATTCCGCTTCAATTTCCTAATCCGCTACACACCGGGCTCGAAGAACCTCCGCCCGGACGCCTTGAGCAGGAAGCCCGAGGATGTGCCTCTAGATATGGAGGACCACCGCCTGAAGGCCAGGAACCGCAAGCTCATCGATCTAGCCCGCTTCGAAGACGGATGCCTCGATCTCTCGGCCATAAGTATCGATAATCTAGATTTCGATGAGGAAGTCTTCTTACTAACATTGGATATTCTGGAAGAACCAGACAAATCTATAGACAATATTATCGAGGAAAGTTATACCCAGTCCACGTTGATACAGGAAGCGGTTGCTTGCCTGCGGGACCCCAACCGTTCTAAGTGGCGCCCCTACATCAGAAAAAAGCTGAAAGGTGGCATTTACAGAGTACTCTATAATAGGAGGCAAGGTATATTATAGGGGAAGAGTACTCATCGACCCAGACGATACAGCCACCAAATTGCAACTAATCCACCGCGCCCACTCTTTACCAACGGCAGGGCACCCGGGCAGGGACAAGACATAGGCATGGATGAACGAATATTGGTACTGGTCTAGCATAGCAGAAGCCGTCAGAGCATATTGCAAGGGGTGCCTAATTTACTCAAAGACTAAGGCATTACGTAGAGCCAAGGCAGGCTATTTCAAGCCAATGCCAGCCTTTTTCGTACCCTGGACCGATATTACCGTCGACTACGTCTCCCCCTTCCTAGAAAGCCTACACCTAGATTAGAAATTCAAGTACATTGCCGTTGTAGTGGATCGCCTGACCAAGATGCGCCATTATATTACCACCGAGACCATGGAAGCCGAGGAACTGGCTGACCGCTTTATCGAACGGGTATATACCCTTCACGGTCTCCCCAACACCATGGTGTCCGACAGAGGGTCCCAGTTTATATCATTATTCTAGTCTACGATTTGCAAAAGGCTGGCAATCAAGAGGCTGCTCAGCTCCGCTTTCCACCCTCAAACGAACGCCCAGACGGAGCGCATCAACGCAGAAATGGAGCAATACCTACGAATCTTCGTAAATTAGGCATAAACGGACTAGGCTAGATGGCTGCCATTGGCAGAATTCGCCGGCAATAATATAGTATCCGAAACTACGGGCGTAACCCTATTCTTCGCCAATTACGGTTTTTACCCCCGTATAGGCATCGAGCCGGCCGCGGTTATACTATCCCAGCTCTCTCTAGCCCAGTAGAAGGAATATCTAAAGGCAAATAAACTATTGGCTCGATTCGAAACTATTTAGGATTATATGCGCACCTCTACGAAGAAGGCGTAGGACCGCTACGAGGCCAATACTAACGAGGGGCGGTCTAATATACTAAAATACCGCCTTAAAGACTTAGTCTTGCTAAATACGACTAATTTGGTAAACGGACGCCCTTATAACTATCACGGGGCAAGGCGAAGGGTAGGGGGTAGATTGGATATGCGTAGTTGTACGAGGAGAGGAGAAGGGAAGTGTACGCAGGTCTGGCGATATAAGGCAAGGCACGAAAGCCATGCCCAGAGCCGGGACTAGCGCACGTGCACATGGCGTAGTTGTACGAGGAGAGGAGAAGGGAAGTGTACGCAGGTCTGGCGATATAAGGCAAGGCACGAAAGCCATGCCCAGAGCCGGGACTAGCGCACGTGCACATGCACGTGATGTGCCAGGCATAGTCACAGGTAATCCTGTGACACTAACAAGCTATACCCTCGCTAGGAGGGTCCTTTTAAAATCGAGTAGGCATACTCTTATAACGTTAAACTTATTTTACTTATTAATATAAAATGCTTACCAATATTCTACGTCTCTATAGTTAAACCTTACAAGGAAGGCTTACCCGGCTAGGCTGATATCTAGAGGGATGTACGGGCTAACGAGGGCAAAGTAATAATTAGAATTAATAACTATAAGGAGGTTGCGGAATAGGAGCTAAATGAATTATTAGATTATAAGCAGATGGGAGGTAATTATTAGTAGTACTATATAGTAGTATAGATTCATTACGACCCCACCGAGGAACCGATAGCCAATATAATTAACGCAAGGAAGGCCATCATCACCTTCCACAGCAACCATCCAGATGCCCCCATCCCGCTAGAAGTCCAGAAATGGCTAGAGATCAAGGCCGTACTGCGGGAGCGAGCTCCAGCACCCCGCGCGCCCTCAGCCCCCCGAGCCGCCCCGACACCGCCAGTACTACCAGCGCCACCGAGGCGCTCCAGACGCATTGCCGACCTGAAGGAGCAAATCAATACCGCCGTTACGAGTATCGCAACCGGACAGCAGGTGGCCCCGCCGCTGGGACCAGGACCAATGGTGGAGGCGGTACCCTACGAATCGGAGGCATTGTCCGTGGAGGACACAAGGAAGTTGGACGAGGTTTTCGGCAAGATCTTTGAGAGGCAGTCGGAGATATGGCAGGGGAAGAGGCTCCCCACGAGGAACGTGGAGGACAAGCTGGAGGCGGGGACCTACCAGCAGGGTGACGATGACTGGACAAGGGAGGAGCTTAGGGACATGAGGAGGACCCAGGAGCTCGAAAGCGGAGGATCTCATCCACGGGTAGAAGAATTTAAAGACGGGGATTGAGGAATAATCTATTGTTTCATGTATATATAGATTTTGAAGCTGTAGAGCTTCTTTTACAGGGAGGTAGTGTCACAGGATTACCTGCGACTGTGCCTGGCACATCACGTGCATGTGCACGTGCGCTGGTCCCGGCTCTGGGTATGGCCTTCGTGCCTTGTCCTATATCGCCAGACCCGCGCACACCTCTCTTCTCCTCTCCTCGTACAACTACGTATATCCAATCTACCCCCTACCCTTCGCCTTGCCCCGTGATAATTACTAGGTATATTATAGACCGGGTCGGTATTGCTCTAATTGTATCCTTAGGGATAAGCTCAGCGTTGAGGGCGATTATAATCATTCTTCTAGTGATTAAGCGTTCAATACCTTTACCTATTGTCGATAGTAGGGCAATCGGTCTCCAACCTTTATAATTATATAGGTCTCTCCTTAGTTTCGAAAGGGTGACTATTTAGGCTCTTTTAAATATTGCGGGGAATTTCCCTATTATAAGTAAAGCGTAAATAATAATTCGGATAGTAGGGAAGATTAGTTCTTACGTATCCTTGAAGTTGGTTAGGGTGATACTATCCGGCCCCGGGGTATTTAAATTGTATTTTAGGAAGGTTTCTCGGATTTCCTCATCCGACGGCGTATTTAGGACCTATTATATAATATCCTATAGGAACGTCGGGCCTTAATATTAATATAATAGGAGGGGTTCTTATTCTACTGGGTAAAAGGTTGCGTTAGTTAAATATATTATAATATTTTCTAAGTCCGTTAATCTCCTATCTTATATATTAATTAGGGTAGGTCTATTATTTAGGGGGTCTTTCTACTATTGGAACATATTTCCTAGCTCTTTAGGGGTCTTAGCCGTATTTATTTTATCGTAATAGAAGTTCGTCCGTATTTCTCTATAGACCTTGCAATATATTTTGGGGTCCTCTTCTTTCGCTTCTATTAGGTATTTGTTCCATTATAATATACTCTTCGGTTTCCCTCCGAATATAATAGAGTATTCTTTAATAGTTCCTTCAATTATATTGACGAAGGACTATACGAATTCTTCGAATTCTTCTAAGGATTATAAGGTTAATACTACCCTTAAGAAGCGTTTTATTAGGGCTTAGTAGGCTTCTTCTACGTATATAGGAGAAGTACGTATTTCTTCTAGGGGGGTATATTCCTATTTGCCGGGATTGTAATAACGAATTTACAATAGTCCGAAACCTATACGCCTACCCTTATATACGCCCTTTTTATACTGAACGCGAGGTTTAAAGTAGATTATCCGTTTATATACCTATATATAGGTATACTAAGTATATTAAGGAGGTTGAGACCCTATATTACTATAATTTCTTTAAGGGCGTCGCTTCATCCGGAATTACGAAACTAGGGGTCCTAGGAGGAATAGTAGGTATTAAAGTCTCCTATTACCAGGGCGTATTATAAGTGAAGTATCGGCAGGTATTCCCTAGCCGGTTCCGCCTATTCATTTTATAAATGCTAATATATATAAGTAATATTAGCGCCGTTAATTATTACTATAGTCGTATACGACTATAGGTTGATTAGGATAATAAAATTATATATTTTTGCGATATATATCGCCGCTTTTATTTCTCGGTTATTAAAACCGATACTATAATAGCCGGGGTATTTGCGAATCCTACTTTAGGTTATAGTAAATTTTTATATATATACTATTAGGGCCCGGCTTATAATTACCTATTCGAGGATACTATCGGTATTCGCTAAGGATTTTTAAATATTAACGGATATAACCCTTAATCCTTCTATTATTAGGATAGGGGGTCGGAGTTTATTTATCTATCTCCCCTTTTATCCTCCGTAGGGCGTACGTTAAGCGTTTTGGAGGGAAGGGGGGGGTGTGTGTTAGGTATTACTGGGAACCGATTACGGGGGATGCCGTTTTAGATTTCCGAGGGCCGTATCGTTCTATTCCCTTATAACCCTCTTCGGCTCTACGCTTTAAAACGGGGAACCGGTTAGCTAAAGGTAAAGGATTTATCGTCTATTTCCTTTTCCGTTTCTTCCTATATTAGGAAGCGACGTTTAATATTATTACGCTAGGCTACGGCTTTTATATTAGCTGTATTTAAGTTGAGGGAAGGTCCTTAGCGCTTAGCTAGGATAGGGGGTGGGGTTAGGGTTTAGGGAGGGGGGGGGCGGAAGGGAGTCCGGGGGCGGGGAATCTTCCACTATTATATCCTTATTATTATCGATTATAATCGTTATAGCTGTACTAGGGCTATTTTCCCTTCCGAAATCTCCCTTGGCCTTCTCTCCGTCCCGATTTCTCCTAATTTACTATTTTAATCGCGTTGCTCCTAATAAATCCGGCCGGTTCTTTTCCCTTCTTTAAGTCCCGTACAGCGGTCTTATATACGGCTTTTCCAACCTTCCGGGCCCTTATCCGTTACTTTACAATGGGTTTCTTAACGTATCTATCCTTAACTTTTAGGAAGACGGGGTAATCGGGGTATCCCGGCTTTTTAGGGCCGAGGCAGTTTGGGTATTAGGGGATAAGTTTATATATATCCCTATAGGAGGTCTTTAATATACTATAATCTTTATAAACCGAAGCGAAAGTGTATTTAATTATATTATAGGGGCCGAAGTACCTATTGTATATATATATACGAGGGTTGCATTCTATTAACCGGGCGGGTTCCGACCCGAAGATATAGAAAGGTTAGGTCTTCTTATTGAAAATTACTATATAATCCCCGGCTTTCTTTCTTTTAATAATTTTAGCGGTCTGCTTTATAGCGGCTTAAATCTCTTAGGTAATAAGTAGCTCTATATTTCGAGCGCCATTATAGGCGAAGAATTTAAGTAGTATATTAATTAAGTAATATAAGACCGTATTAACTTCTAATTCGATTCGGCATTACGGGATTTTTTATTAAATTCGACGAGGAGGTATCTTTACTCTAATTTAATTATCTCGATATAAAAACCTGATTGCACCGGGTATACCTTCCGGATTTATTATTGTAGGAATTTAATTTCCTCAATAACATAGGAAATAATTCTTTCGGGCGTTGCTTTCCGAAGTTCTACGTCCTATACAAATCTAAGGAAAGTCCTACAACTCTCCTTATAAATAGAGGGGTTAAAATAATTAAGGTTAGTAGTAGGAATCGGGCCGGTAATTTTGGCCTTCTTATTATTCTTCTTTAATTTAACTTCTTACTAAACGGTTTATTTTATAGCATTTTTAGCGGGCGCTCGCGGCTTCTTTTAATTAGCCGAAGTAGGGTCGGAGTAAGGGGTAGACAGGGATATCTCCGGGGTAATCGATATAACTAATAAGGTCGGATCTTTTCGCTAGCGCTTAGCCGCGGGTTTTAGTTAATTAGGCTAATTGGGCGCTGTTAAATAGGCGGGAGGGGGGGTTATTCTACTAGAAGTATCGATATAAAAAAAACAATTAAAGAGGGAATAAAGCTATTTTCGGAGGGGGGCGGCCGCCTTTCTTTGTACGGGAGTTTTAAAAACTTCGTAAACTTTATCGATAGCCTCAATAAAGTTTTCGGCGACGTAGAATTGCGTTTAGAGCTCTTGGATAAATTCTTCGTTAATTTTACGTAGGGTAGCTACAATATTATCCTTAAAGGGCGCCATCGTAGCCGAATCGTCGAAATATCGGGCTCGGAGCCCTTTTCGTAATAGTAAAAAGTCGCGATAACTATATTAGTATTGAGGCAACGAGCTAAGATACCTAGTCCTAATTGGTTTACTCTCGAAAGACGGCTTCTAATTAGCCGGAGCCAGTTTAGAAAAATATTTTTCGGGATTGAATAAATAAATGAATGTATTTTACAACTACGTTCTACTAATACTAAATAATAAATCGTGCCCGCGACGGCGGCTGGGTATAGGTACATTGGTGCGGGGAAAAGCCTCCTAGGCCAGGCGCTCGCGTAGCCGTAGGCTGAAAACCCTAATTTTCCTCCGTATAGTCTTGCCCCACTTTTATTCCAAGCCTCCTAATCCCGGGAGAATATATACCTCTATATATAGTAATAGCTCGTCGTCCGGATCGGGGGTCTTAATATATACTATCCTTATCCCTTCGTATCCTCCTCTTTATAGAACCCGGATATATATATACCCCTCGTCCTTAAGGGCCTATATTTTCGCGAAAAACGTTGCGTAATTAGTACCGAAAGCTTTCGTCGTATCCTTTACCGTATTCGGGTTATAATATATAACTAAGGGGCAGACGAAGAAATATCCTTTTTCGTAGGGTATTCTATATATATAGTATTAGAATATTTCTAGAAGGTAATTAAAACGGTCGTAGTAGGAGTGGAAATTCCAATAGCCTATCCGTTCCCCGATCTATTTTGCTAAATACTTGCGCGGTAAACCGAAGTAAGGGTTATTATTCTTATACCAAGGCTAATCTACGAGGTATTAAAGTTTATTATTAGCTTAGCATAATTCTAGGTCGGATTTAGGTAGTAGTATTTACTATCCGGGGCGGCGTGTGTATCCTTCGGCGCCGGGGGCGAACTAATTGCGAAGGGCCGGTAATCGGGGGCGTTATAGCTCGTTTAGCGGTTCCTCTAGTAGGAATTATAATTCTATAAGGGCGTATAGTTTAGACCACCCCCTTAGGAAGGGTTTTTTTAATTTTTATATCAGCGGGTAGTTGCCCGGTAGTATATATAATTTTACGGCCGCTCTCGCCATTTCCCTTCCTATAATTTCCGGCAGTACTATATTAGCTAATTAGAAAGGGATTTGCCTATAGACTATATATTAAATCGGTATAATCTTCCTAAATACTTTCGATACTACCGTTTCTAATTCGTAAAAGGTAAATTTAATATTAGTAAATACTAAGTTGCCCCTCTTTCCGGGTTTAGTATATCCGGGGAATAACGCCGCTATCCCGTATATTAATATTAGTATAAAGTAAATAGTAAAGAGTTATCTAGCCGAATATAGGGTAAAGCTTCGGGAAATTTAATTAAGTCTTGCCGATAATCTTATTATTACTATTACTTTAAATATACATCTCCAAACCTATATAGCGAATAAAAACTTAACGTCTAGGTATACCCCTAGCTAGCGTATTTCCTTCTAGGGCTATACCGGTCCGAATAGGGTATTAATAGTAATCCCGGCTAGGTTCCGCCAAATCTTCTTTATATCTTTACCGCGTAGTAGTAAATAAAGTACTTTTATCTTCCTATAATCCACCTTAAGGCTTAAATCGGCTATTCGTCTATATAATTCTATTACCCTCCGCAACGCAATATATAATATTTATATAATATTACGGCCTACTATAAGGTGGGCGATATTATCCGTATACGAAAAGGTTAATCCTTGGTGCTTCCTAGGTAAGGAGGCTATAAAGAGTAGGAAGAGTATAGGGGACTATGGGGATCTGTTGGAGGTGTCCCGTATCACGTGCGGCTGGCTGTGGCCCCACCGCACAGGGACCTCCCTTGCCCTAGTTTAGACCTCCAGACTTGCCCAGTCTGACCTTTAACTCAACACAATATCATCATCATTGACTCATTCGTTGTCGTTCACCCTGTTCACAGGATCCCTATAGTAGTCCGTTACTTAAATAGAAGCATCTCTTAGCCTATTTGAATATAAAGCTTCTATCTATATAGAAATCTATAATTAAGGCGATTAGGAAGGGTAACTACCTTTATCCGTTCAGGATTTCCCCGAATTTATTTACCTAAGTAGACGGGAAGGTAGAGTCAATATTGTATATCGTAATAATCCCGTATAGTCCGAACCGATTAGCTCCCTCTATATCGTAGACTAAGGCTATTACTAGGTCCGTTGCGGACCGGGTCAGTACTACTCCAACCGTATCCCTAGGGATAAACTCGGCGTTAAAGGCGATTATAGTTATTCTTCTAGCGACTAGGCGTTTAATACCTTTACTTATTATCGATAGTAGGGCGATCGGTCTCTATCCTTTATAATTATATAGGTCTCTCCTTAGTTTCGAAAAGGTAATTATTTAGGTTCTCTTAAACGTTGCGGGGAATTTCCCTATAGCGAATAAAGTATAAATAATAGTTCGGATAGTAGGGAAGATCGGTTCTTACGTATCTTTAAAGTTAATTAGGGTAATACTATCCAGCCCGGGGGTATTTAAATTGTATTTTAGGAAGACTTTTCGGATTTCCTCGTCCAATAGCGTATTTAGGACCTATTGTATAATATTTTATAAGAATATCGGGCTTTAATATTAATACGGTAGGAGGGGGTCTTATTCCGCCGGGCGGAAAGTTGCGTTAGTTAAATATATTATAATATCCTTTAGGTCTATTAATTTCCCGTCTTATACGTTAATTAGAGTAGGCCTATCGTCCAAGGGGTCTTTTCGCTATCGGAATATATTTCCCAATTCCTTAGGGGTTTTAGCCGCGTTTATCTTATTGTAGTAGAAGTTCGTCCGTATTTTTTTATAGACTTTGTAATATATTCTAAAATTCTCCTTTCTCGCTTTTACTAAGTGTTTGTTCTACTATAATATACTCTTCGGCTTCCCTCCGAGTATAATAGAGTACTCCTTAATAGTTCCTTCAACTATATCGACGAAGGATTATATAAATTCTTTAAGTTCTTCCGGGGATTATAGAGTTAATACCGCCCTTAAGAGGCGTCTTATTAAGGCTTAGTAAACTTCCTTTATATATATAGGAAGAAGTATATATTTCTTTTAGAGGGAGGTATTCGTATTTACTGGGATTATAATAATAAATTTACAATAGTCCGAAACTTACATACCTACCTTTATATACGCCCTTTCTATATTAAATACGAAGTCTAGAATAAATTGTCCATTCGTATACCTATATATAGATATACCGGGTATATTAAGGAGGCTAAAACCCTATATTATTATAGTTTTTTCAAGGGCGTCGCCTCGTCTGGAATTATAAAATTAGGGGTCCTAGGAGGAGTGGTAAATATTAAAATCTTCTACTACTAGGGTATATTATAAGTAAAGTATCGGTAGGTATTCCCTAACCGGTTCCGTTTATTTATTTTATAAATATTAGTATATATAAATAATATTAGCGCCGTTAATTATTACTATAATCGTATATAACTATAAATTAATTAGGATAATAAAGTTATATATTTTCGCGACGTATATTACCGCTCTTATCTCTCGGTTATTAAAGCCGATACTATAATAGCCGGGGTATTTACGGATCCTACCTTGGGTTATAGCAGGTTCTTATATATATACTACTAAGGCCCGGCTTATAATTGCCTATTCGAAGATACCGTCGGTATTCGCTAGGGATTTTTAGATATTAATGGATATAACCCTTAGTCCCTCTATTATTAAGATAGGGGGTCGGGGTTTATTTATCTATCTCCCCTTTCATCCTCCGTAGGGTATATATTAAATATTCTAGGGGGAGGGGGGGGTATATTAAGTACTACCGGGAACCGGCCACGGGGGATACCGTTCCAAATCTCCGAAGGCCGTCTCGTTTCGTTCCCTTATATCTCCGTTCGGCCCCGGCCCCTCGATTATAGTATAGGGAGCCGGTTGATTGAAAGTAAAGGGTTTATCTTCCGTTATCTTTCCTACCTCCTTTTATATTTAGAAGCATCGTCTATTATAATTAAATTAAACTACTTTCTTCGCGTTAGCTATATTTGGGCTAAGGGAGGGTCCTTAGGGTCTAGCCGGGACGGGGGGTAGGGATGGGGTTTGGGGCGGGGGAAGCGGGGGGGAGTCCGGGGGCGGGGGAGAGTCCTCCAATATCGTATCCCTATCGTTATCGATCGTAATCGCTATATTCGCAGGGCTGCCTTCTCTTCCGAAGTCTCCCTCGGGCTTCTCTCCGTCCAACTTCTCCTAATTTGCCATTCTAATTACATTGCTCCTAGTAAATCCGGCCGGTTCTTTATCCTTTTTTAAATCCCGTATAGCTGTCCTATATACGGCTTTTCCGACCTTTCGGACCCCCGTCCGTTACTCGGCGGTAGGTTTTTTAATATATTTATCCTTCACTTTCGGGAAGACGGGGCAATCGGTATATCCCGGCTTTTTAGGGCCGAAATAGTTGGGGTATTGGGGGATAGGTTTATACGTATCCCTATAGGAAGTCTTCGGTATACCGCAATCCCTACAAACCAAAGCGAAAATATATTTAATTATATTATAAGGGCCGAAGTACCTATCGTATATATATATATATAGGGGTTGTATTTTATTAACCGGGCGGGTTCCGACCCGAAAATACGGAAGGGTTAAGTCTTTTTATTAAGAATTATAATATAATCCCCGGCCTTCTTTCCTTTAATAATTTTAGCAGCCTATTTAATAGCAGCTTGGATTTCCTAAGCTATAAGTAATTTAGTATTTCGGGCGCCGTTATAGGCGAAGAATTTGAGTAATATACTTACTAAGTAGTATAAAACTATATCGACTTCTAGTTCGATCCGGCATTGTGGGATTTCCTTATTAAATTCGACGAGGAAATATTTTTACTCTAATTTGGTCGTTTCGATACAAAAACCTAATTATACCGGGTATACCTTCCAAATTTATTATCGGGGGAATTTAATTTCCTCGGTAACGTAAGAAATAATTCCTTGGGGCATCGCTTTCCGAAGTTCCGCGCCCTATACGAATCTAAGGAAAGTCCTACAATTCTCTTTATAGGCGGAGGGGGTAGAGTAAATAATTTTAATAGCAGGAGTCGGGCCGGTAACTTTAACCTTCTTATTATTCTTCTTTAATTTAACCTCCTACTAAGCGGTCTATTTTATAGCGTCCTTAGCGGGCGCTCGCGGCTTTTTCTAATTAGCCGGGGTAGGGTCGGGGTAAAGGGTAAATAGGGATATTTTTAGGGTAATCAATATAATAGGTAAGGTCGGATCCTTCCGCTAGCGTTTGGCCGAGGGTCTTAATTAGTTAGGTTAATTAGGCGCCGTTGGGTAGGCGGGAGGGGGGGTTATTCTATTAGAAGTATCGATATAAAAGAACGAGTTGAGGAGGGAGTGAAGCTATTTTCGGAGGGGGGCGGCCGCCTTTCTTTATACGGGAATCTTAAGCTTAAGGGCTTCGTAAACTTTATCAATAGCCTCAATAAAGTTTTCGGCGACCTAGAATTGCGCTTAGAGCTTTTGGATAAACTCCTCGTTGGCTTTACTTTACGTAAGGTGGCTACGATATTATCCTTAAAGGGCGCCATCGCGGCCGAATTGTCGAGATAGCGGGCTCGGGGCCCTTCTCGCGGTAGGGGGGAGTCGTAATGACTTTGTTGGTGTTGAGGCGACGAGTTAGGATACCTAGTCCTGATTGGTTTACTCTCGAAAGACGGCTTCTGATTGGCCGGAGCCAGTTCAGAAAAATATTTTTCGGGAGAAGGTGTAATTGACCTAACTAGGAAGTAGGGAAGGCCGCGGCGTCTAAGGACGACTAATCTACGGGCAAAAAGGAAGTAGATACTTCTACTAGTTACTCCTCGACCAACGGCTCTGGCTCCTAACCAATTACTCGCTCCTCCTCCTCTAAAACCTCTAATTCGGCTATACTACGCAAAGACAACTTTCGACCCTACGAAGCTAAATCCTATTATTAACGCTCTAGATCCGATAATTGAGCTATTTGTATTTTTAAATCCTTTTATTAGGTATCGAATTATTTTAAATGTTTTTCGATATTCTATAAGAGCGTGGTTTTTGTCTACCGTACGTAATTATATACCGCAAAAATACGGGCTACTATTATTAAGTCAAAAAAGCGTATACGTATTATTAAGGAAGAACCTACGTTTAATATCGGTATTAAAATCCTTATAAGGATACGTACAATGGATGTATTCGCTATACTTCGTATTATCGGAAAGCTTCCTATAAGGAAGGTTACATTCGGCGCAGTAGGAGTAAGGCAATATAAGGATTCCGAATTTCTTAATATTAGATAGCAATATCCGACGTTTAGACGTCGATTTAGACGGACGCTTCTAAATACGGGAGGACGATATAACGAGGGATAATGAAGAAAGGATAATTTATTGTATTTAAATTAGGAAGGTAGTATTAGAGAATAAGAGTAGATAGAGGCCTAAGATAGCCCAATAAGCCGTCAAAGATAACGGCTAAGGAAGGGAAGTATCGTATTACGAATTTAAATGAGTTTGCGGGATAATTAGGGCCCCGGAAATATAAATTGCCGAAAGAGGTTAGGCTATACGACTGTAGATTAAGGCAGGCTTACGAGACAGTCAGGCTCACAGTTAGCACGGAGTGAACTAGGCTTACGAAGGTGAGCCGGGCTTACGCTCAATAAGATGAACTAGGCTTACGAAGTAAGCTAGGTTTATAAATAACTAGAGTAAGCTACGACTATAATAGTGAGCCAGGCTCACTAAACTACGAGAAAGCATCGGGAGTATGCGGTATAAAGGGACGACTAGAGAACTCAAATTATTAGATAGTTCGATAGTAATCAATTGATCATTATCACCGAGACTAGTATAACGCTACTATACTTGTTGTGAACCTTTTGGCTTCACCGAACGTCTTCTGATAGTGTTTACCTTCAACTATCTCATTTAGGCAGATCAGACTGCCGTTCGTCACAAATAGCCGTCGTGGTCATAGCGGTAGTCGTAATGACCGTGATGACTGTAATGACCGTGATGACTGTAATGACCGTAATGATTGTAATAATTGTAATGATCGTAATTGTAATGATCGTCGCAGTAGTAGTTATAGTACTAATTGTACTAATTTAAAATTGTTTAAAACTCCCGCCCAATAATCGTCCTATTCACACAAAAACAGAAGGAGGGATAATAATCGTCGTCTTGAATAAAACTTCCCTAAATTCTTCTACCCTATTACCCGCGCTAACCTTCGAAGCCTTTAATAAAGTAATATACCTATTCGCTTAAATTTCGGCCCTATTATTAACGACTACGTACTTAACGGTACTGAGCCCGAAATTCCCCTACGCATCGAAGACCTTCCTAAAGGCATTAAAATCCCTAATAATTACCTATTTATATTTAATGAAATTAATAAGGAAGTTCGGTAGGCTTTATTCATATTTTATTATAATTAATTTTATAATTTAATTGTTAAATAAACCCCTCCTAATATTGATACCTATTATGAAAAATATAAAAACCTTCGCCTTTACACTATAGATATTTATAAATTATAGAAATTTAAATTCCTTATTAACTCTTTAGTTTTTTTAAAGATTTAGTAGCGAATTACCTTAAAATCCTTGAATATAATTTATTCGGAAATCCCTAATACAAATTCCAATTCAAATAACCTATTAATAATTAACTTAATAAACGCACTTTCGACCAAATCTACTTCTATATTACGAAATATATTAATTACGAGGCTACTTTTAGTAATAAACGCCAACTTCCTTTCTACTACATCAAAATAGAGCTTTTCGATATAGGCCGTATTTATATTAATATTATTAAATCCCAAAACAAAGTAAATAAAAATCGCCCCTATAATAGTAAAAGAATTACCGATAAGAACGCCCGCAAAGTAATACGCAATATATTTAAAAACTTGCCTTTTAACGATAAATATATTAAGGTTAAGCGAAATTAATTCGTTAACGTACCTTTAGAATTTATACCCAAAATTATACAGCTTATTAAAACACCCGATTTAGACCTACTTCAATACAATATTATCAATAAATAACCACTCCTAACCAAACTAAATACCTACCCTATAATTAATAGTTAGCGTCCTATACCTCGTAAATATTTAGCTCCGATTAATTCTAATTCTAGCTTCAATCCGGCACCCAAAAGAAATTTCTTGGACTCGTGGGCACAAGAAGTGTGTTGATTGTGTTAAGGTCAGGAGACAAGAAAGGAAAAGAAATGTGGAGGGCTAAAATACAATGGTGGTGTGGGCTCATGGACCCACATAACAAGGCCAGTGAATGGCAGAGGTGGGACAGGCGTTGAGATCAACCCATGGTTATAACCTTCTTTCGAGTCTTCATCCATGGAATCTCCTTCTCCTCCAATCCCAGCAATCTTACGAATCTTGCGTGCTTGTCCGCTTTCAGTGGTTTCGTCAGTCCATCCGCAATCATATCCTCGCCCTTGATATGTATAATGTCGAACTCTTTTGCTTCCACCTGTTCCATGATCCATTTGAACCGTACATCTATACATCGGTTACGACCAGCATTGTTTCGATTTAACACCCGGTCCCTGGCGTTCTTGCTGTCCGTGTAAAGGATTTTCAAAGGCGGTTGGCCGTATCCCAGTTCCTCCATCATATGTGCGATCCACTGAAGTGACTTGGCTGTTGGAACAAGGTTGGTAAACTCTGCCTCCGTCGTGCTCGTCGTGACAAATGCCTGCTTCTTTGACTTCCAGCAGACTGGGCCGCCGGCAATGAATACGATATGCCCGCCAGTGCTGTGACGAGTCATGGGGTCATCAGCATAGGAAGCATCCCCGAATGCCTTCATGTCCATGTTTGATGGTGACAGCTTTCCTCCCAGTACGATTCCCACATCGGTATTTTTGATCAAGTACCGAAACAGGTGCTTCATCACTGTCAGCGAACCCGCTGTCGGCTTCGCATTGGCCTCGCATAACTTATTGACGGTAAACGTAATATCGGGACGGGTACCCATCGAAAGATAGTTCAAGCTGCCCGTCTTCTTGATGTAGGACTTCTGTTGATCTGGCAGTTCATCACCCGTCTTGTGGTCGCCAACCTTGACGTCTTGAGGCCATGGGGTGTTGACTCCATATAAATCGTCGTATTCGAACTTCGTAATCAACGCTCTGGTGTATCCGGCTTGAGAGACAAAGACAGTTCGTTCTGGCCGATTTCTAACAACATCGAATCCCAGGAAGGTCTTCACTTCGCCCATATGCTTGAGCTTAAAGTGTTGAAGGAGCTGGTCCCTGATCTCGAAGATTGCCGTTGTTGATGGTGCCGCAATCAGAAAGTCGTCCACATATAATACCAGAAGTGCTCCCTTTTCCCTATTGCTGAACAGGCAAGTATCCGAGCTCACTGGTTCAAAGCCCAATCCTCTCAAGATGGGCAACAAGGTATTAAACCAGTAAAGAGGACTGGCTTTCAAACCATACAGAGCTCTTCTCAGTAGGCAAACCAAGCGATTTACACCCCTTGGTCCTTTTTCCAAGCCAGTCGGTTGCTCCACGTAATACCGCTTTTCTGCAGGTATGGGGGCGTTTAAAAACGCCGTATTGAAGTCAAACTGATGGCACTCGAGGTCCAGGACTGCCATGAGTGCAAGGAAGATCTTTACGCTCGCTGCGTTTGCCACAGCCGCGTAGACA
Organism: Neurospora sp. FGSC 26637; assembly: GCA_009804845.1. NCBI lineage: Eukaryota > Fungi > Ascomycota > Sordariomycetes > Sordariales > Sordariaceae > Neurospora > Neurospora sp. FGSC 26637. The sequence continues at coordinate 21,395 of RAOC01000447.1, forward strand.
TCTTCAATATCCCATGAGCCTTGCTCAAAGTTGCCACAAGCCACCCATCGTGCCCTTGGGTCCACTGTCTTCAAGTCCAGGTTTTCTTTCTCATCATAAACCCATTTCCCAGGGAGGACTTCCATGCCCGGTTCAAAAGGAACCAGATCATAAACACCCCTCTCCTCCAATGCTGCCAACTGCTTCTCCATAGCCGGCTTCCAGTGTATCTCGAAGTTTTCGCGTTTCTTCGCTTGGCGGTAGTTCTTTGGAATGGAGGATAAATGAGTCTCAAGATCATGCATCACCTTAACCGCCGTCAAACACAGGGTCTCCACTTTGTCAAGAGTCACTCCCCTCTCTGGAAGACCATGGTAAAAGATAGGGAGTTCACCAGTGGGTTTGTTGTTGCTGTCGACGACGATTTGCTTTTCGGTTAGCGTACCCGGTTGCGGTGCCGCCTGGCGTCTCGGTCTCCCCGTTCTTGTCACCTCCGCCCCCGCGGATGCGGTAGATTGGTCCGTTGTCGGTTCTTTCTCTGCTGACAGCGCCCCCTCCGACTCCGGCAACGCCTTCTCCGACTCCGTTGTCGCCTGTTCTAGCTCCGTGGGTGCTGATTCTCGGTCCGTTGTTACTTTCAGTTGTTCCGTGATTCTTGGTGGTTTCGACGGAGTATCCTGGAGTGGATCTGGGGATGAGGATGCTGATCTGATCTGGTTTTGCCTCGGTGGGATAGGGTCTTCTTCGTCAAGATCGTGAGGGTTAATATAGGGTAAGTTATCGAATGGCTCAAACTCGTCATCGTCATTGAAAGACTGGAAGTCATCCTCTTGGTCTTGCTCAATTGAGGTCATCACATCTTGGTTCGCATACTGCGGGGTTGCTTTCCAGGACACTCGGGGTTGTGTTCCGGGTTCTTGTAGTTCCAACCTCGGAACGCTCTGTTGTTCCCTCGGACCCTGGATTTGTCTCGACGATCCTAGAGGAATTGATGTCGGGCCTAGAGTTGAAGCCCGCGGACCCAGAGGGGTTCGGTCCGGACCTAGAGGTTGTTGAGTCGGGCCTGGTGACGGGGTTGACTCCTCGGAGGAAGTTGTTTCTGTTGATGTTTTCGACGGGGCCGGGGATGGTGATCTGGGTTCTTCTTGTATCGTGGGTAGTGTTGTTGTTGTTGGAGGTGGTTGTTGAGCTAATTCTGGCGCTGGCGTTACACTTGGTGATGGTGTTGGAAGTGTTGAGACATGTTTTGTCGGTTTAAGGCCTAAGATTGAGTCAATCGTTGGTTCCTCCTGTTGTTGATCCGTCATGGTAACCTCTTTCTCTTTTCCCTGACTCCTCTGTGTCACCCCCCCATGTGGCTCAGGTGTAACACTTGGTCCATTTATCAGCTCCTTGGGTCTGGGACGTTTTGCTGTAATCCAGACTTCCTTTTTGCTCTGCAGAACCTTATCCACCTCCTCCATCGACTGGTCTGAGAAGAATACACTATGCTTGACGGCCCTCTCCTCGTCTGACTGACTAGATGAATCTTCAAGGAACCTTACGGCACTCGCTTTGACCAGTTGTTGATATTCTGGGTCCCAGATGTAGAAGATCCTCCCATTCAAGTCTGCATAACCAACGAAGTGGCCTCGTCTCGAATGCTCCGCCCATTTGTCGCCTTGTACCCTTCTTTCTTTCTTGATATGGTAATATGCCGTGCAATAATACGTTCGGAAATGATGGATATTGGGCTTCGGATTCGGGATGCCTGCTGCTCTGCTGAGAACTTCATGAGGACTGATGTACTCTTTGTTGGATTTTGTTGGAAGTACGTTCATGACCCTGACTACCGCATCGACGACCAAAGGCCATAGTACGATAGGGATGTCGTGCTCGATTATTGTCGCTCTTGATTTTTCCATCATCGCTCTTCCTGCTCTTTCTGGTGCGCCGTTCATCCACGGGGTGTGTGCTGGTGTCTTCATGACTTCAACCCCCTCTTGTCGTCCCCAAGCCACGATTTCACTGTTCTGGAACTCCTTCGTACCAAAGCCAAACTCTGTGCCTCCATCCATCCCCAGAACCTTTACCTTCAGGCCGGTCTGGAGTTCAACCCATCTCTTCCATTCCTTGATGGCTGTCAACCCCTCGCTCTTCTGTCTTATCATCTTTACCCAGTGAAAACCGGATACCATGCAGACAAAGTGCACAACGTGCCTAATCCCCATGTGACCTGCAACGTTGTGGCTCCACGTATCGATCCTCACGAACTCGAGTGGTCTCGTCGCGACTGGATTTGACACCTTGTGGACAATGTCGGTTCCTTTACTTCGAAGGCACGCATCACAATTCGTTTTTCCGATATTTGACAGGGTAATACCCGCGTCACGGCAAGCCTTTATGACTTGTTCTTTTCCTGCATGCATTAGTCGTTTATGCATCGTATCGTAGTTGATAGACGCCAATAAGGCAAGCCTTGGTGCTTGGGCCTGATATCTCTCGTCGATATCTCTCGGTGCCATTGTCGGTAAGACTGGAAGGTTGGTTATCCAGTTGCATTGTATCTCTTCTCCTATGTATTTTCCCTTGTTGAATTTGATCCTGTTCGTCTCCATAGACCAAACCATTCCACCATCCAGTAACCCGGTTGTCGTGAGAAGGTTGACTGGTGTTGATGGGGATAAAACCGCATCTCTGATCTCGACCGTAATCTGTTTGCCTGATATAGTGGGGAGACTCAGTTCCACGACACCCATATGATATGATTTAGTTATCTGGCCGTTACCAACTTGGTGACTGATCGATCGCGGGAGTGGCTGTAACTCTGTAAACCATTTCACATCGTTGAAGATATTGGATCCACATCCGCTGTCGAATAGCACGGTATCTCTATTCACATTTGTTGCCTCGGGAGCTTGTTGGACTTTGACGAAGTTATATTGAACGCTATCTGTCTGAATAGGTTCTACACCTGTCAGGAGCTCTAGTGAAAATCCTCCTCAAGATCGTCGTCAAACGACAGTCCTCCCAGGCCAAAGATCAGGTTGGAGTTGACGCCAGCGATCGTAGGCGGGTTGTTGATGTTGCTGTTGTTGCCCGCGATGGCGGCCGTGGTTCCGGTGTTCTTGAGCCAACCCATCGCCTTCTTCTTGTTGATCCAGTTATCAGGAGCCTTGTAGGGATCGCACCACCAGCAGTCGGGAGTGCCGGGAACGCGATGATGGCCACAGGGAAAATGCTTCAAATTCTTGTAGATCTTCTTGCCGCAGACGTCACAGGCTACACGCTCATCTCCGTTGGTCTCAGTCTTAACCTCCTTCGTGGTATCCTTCGTCTTGACCTCGACCTTCGCGGCAACCATGTTGGTGTAGTTCTTCTGAGTGTTGGCCAGGGTAGAGAGCCTCGCCAGGAAGGTTATGGTAGTCAATTCGTTCTTGTTCATGTCGGCGGCCCACAATAAAGCCTCGTTGGGAAAGGAGTGTTTCACCGCATTGAAAAGGTTGGTAAGCTCGACAGTGTCGTCGATCTTGTAGCCGACGTCCTTGACACGCTTGCGAAGAGACTGCCAGCGCATGAGAAAGGCCTCCAAGGTAGCGAAGGAGGCACACTTGATGGTCTGGTACTCGTCGAGAACATCGCTCTTGGCCTCATTGGTGACACTGGAAATGCTGTTCTTGATGAAATCGAATAGATACTTTGGATCGTCGTTGTCCTCGTCCCAGCCGTTGATAGACAGAACGTTCTGGACCTTCTCGTCGCGAATGGTAGAGTGAATAATAGACATCGCCTTAGCGCGATCCATCATCCACTGGTGAAGGCGCTTCTCGTCCTCATCCTTGGTCTTGTCGTTAACCTTGGGCTCGGGAATACTCTTGGTGACGTAAAGTTTTAGGCCTTGGGAGGCAAGCTCAACCTTCAGTGCGCGCGCCCAGGCGTCAAGGTTGGATTCGCCCTTCAAGGGAATCAAAGTGGCGGCGTTGAAAGACATGGCGCCGGAATTCTCGTTGTTTCGAATAAAGAGGTAGTTGTTTGTAGTCGCGTAGGTTGTGTTCTCTGTTTCTGACTCGATAGGAATCTCAGGGACTGTGGTGTGCAAGTAAACGTGTCTCGAATTACCGACAATCTTCATTGAAGTCGTGTGACGGTTTCTGTTCTCTGGATCTCGTTGTCGCTTGACAATCTCTGGTCTTGAATGAAATCTCTAGTCTCTTGTCGCTTGACAACAGTGTCGAAGCTCTCTGGTCTCTGGTCGCTGAAGCGATGCGCACTCGGTGTTGCGACAACGCGGGGTTCTCTGGGGTTCTCTGGGGGACTCGCGCTCGGTGTCGCTCGTTGTTTATCTCTTCTCTGGGTTCTCAATACTCGTGATAGCTGCGCGCAGCGATGCGATACGATGCGATCGCATGCAGAGGGCTCATAACCTCTTGGACTCGTGGGCACAAGAAGTGTGTTGATTGTGTTAAGGTCAGGAGACAAGAAAGGAAAAGAAATGTGGAGGGCTAAAATACAATGGTGGTGTGGGCTCATGGACCCACATAACAAGGCCAGTGAATGGCAGAGGTGGGACAGGCTAATCATAACCGCAATTATAATCGCGGTTATAATCGTTATAGCAGTTAAGACGCAAATTCCCAAGGTAGAGGTAGCCGTTAAAATTACAACGATAGTTACAATTCGATATCTAGCCAAAGTCGCGATCAAAATCAGGGATATGGCTAGAACCGTAACACCAAGACTCGTAAGTATACGCTAACTCCCTAGGATTCCGAACGTCAATATACTATTCCTAGCGGCGGTAATCGCAGTAGCCGCTATAATATAAATAAAGACGAAGATGAGGGTCCTATTAATCTTCGTAATAAACGTCCCAAGGCTCCTCGTAGTAATAGCGGTAGTAATTATCGTAATCACTATAATTACCGTAATAATCGTAGTGGCCAACGTAGTGGCCAACGTAGTAGCCGTACCGGTATATCTATATTTATTATTAATATTATTCCCCTATTCCTAAGCGTACCCGTATACTTACTCCGGCCCCTTCCCCTTCGTCGACCTTATTACAATTGGCTACCTTAGATTCGGCTACACTCGAGAAGGGTATAAATTCCCTACATCTTTAAATCTTTATAATATTCAATTCTTATCCCTTTATCAAAGTTCTATAATACCTATAATCGTTAACTAAAATAAAAATCACCCAAAAAGCAACAATAATATTGCGACTAGCATTACGGCAATTAATATTACGATCGTTATCACTACGGCCGACATCATCGCATTCGACAATAGGGCAGTCATTATCACACAACAATTCTACGTCTACGAAACAGCACGATATTTTACTAGCCACGCCTCTATTCCCAATACCAATATCCGAATATTAACAATTATTAAACCGCTTTAGGAAAATAATTTAGTATCGTATATGATACTTTTTAATTTAATACCTTTATTATACCTTTTATTCGTATTCTCTATATCGCATTCAATTAATCGCTGCGTAATCGTACGACCGTATCGCAAATACGCTATCTCTACCCCCTAACATTCGTACTTACAATAGGCATAACACTAGAAGCCAATCGGACACTCGGACTTAGCGTTGACCTAAAATTGACTAGACCCACCCGCTAGCATTCAATTGGTCGCAATAAATATAACCCGCATACAATATCTAACTTCGTAACCTTTTAAGGAAGGACCGCCATATCGCAATTGCCTTCAATTGCCCGAAAAGCCATCTTATAGTAGGAAACTCCCACGGTAATTTGCCAAATTACCGTAGTTTGGCATTTACCGTACTGTCACGGTACCAGCACGGTAGTGCTGCAGATACGGTGCTGATACGGTTATGTTACGGTATATCGGTTTCTATATACCGCCCACTAAGTACCGTACGTAATAGAGTATTAGCAAATTCCGGCTAATATTATTCGATCTAATACCTATATTCGATATTATTATAATACGCCCGCTAGACCCGGCTTATTTAGAGTATAAAGGTATATAAAAATCCATTATTATTTCGGATATATAGCGAACAATTAGATAATTATTAATGTAGGCATTACAGTAGTTACCTACGAAATATTATTGGATATATTTTTAACCCCCAAAGTAAAAATCGAATATAGTCGTATACTTAAAAATTGGCTATTCCCCGCTAAATATAATGCCCTGCCTTCGTTATTATTATATATACTAAGTTACAACTTTATATATTATACCTAATGGTTAGTTATTACTCCAATACATTTTGAGGCATAGCTTCGAAAAGATTATATCGATCTGTACGCTTGGCAGGCTTGGAAGGCTATTTATTAACCACACCGTTAAAATAAAGATGAAAATAAAGATGAAGAAGATATAGTAGTAGATAATAGATTAATTGGATATTTTATTCGAGCATTAGCTATAATGGCTGTTAATAACTCTATTATAATGAACACTAGGAATACTAGGGAGGTATATACCAATATCGATATCGAGGCCAAATATAGTAGACGGTAGTATGAAAAACTATATTAAGCGGTATCCGGGTACAAAAGGCATTCCGTCTAGAATCGTGCTCGTATAGATTCTAGACTTTTATAGGCATTATTATTTCGACCATTTACAGCAAGCGGTCCCAATATTAGCGGTCCAGAAGACGAGCGGGATATACAGATGGCTGAAAATACCGAGGACAGCGAAGATAAAGAAGGTGGCATAGTTGCAGTAGCATTCCTTCTAAACCTACTTAAGTGAGTAAAAGAGTATATTCGTAAAGCTCTTCGGCCGAACGTATATTTGGGTGTGTATTACGGCCGCATTTATAACGACGGAGTATACTTAGTCCTCCTAGATTGTTGAATGTAATGGCGGAAGAAAAGTATTACAAGTAAGTCGGAAGTTTAGATATTTACCCTTGAAATTAAGTCTTAGCGCCGCCCTATAAGCAGTGTAGCGGATGCACCACCGGTCCGGCCTACACGTGACCTGCACCGCAAATCTGATATACAAAACCCGGGCCCGCAATGGCCGACGACGAGATTTGAATATAGACTGATATCGACGACAATATAGGCGACTTAAGGCCACACACAGTATAAATTACTAACGGTAAAGACGTCGAAAAATGGATCCTCGAACAAGAGCGTATTATTTATACTATTCGATTCGCCCTGCTCAATTCGTTTGCTATTACCGACCCCGACCTAACAGAGCAGATCTAGGATATAGCTAGGGAAGCCCCCAATTTATTCAACAACCTACTCCACCGAGAAGACAAATAGCATATAGGATTAACCAGGCTACTACAGTACAATAAGAAGAGCAGGAATTCAATATCCCGATTGCGGCAAACCAGATATATATTCGGCCTTTTATAATCGAAAAATTTGAAGCTACAATAATACGTAGGATTCGATACCCTATTATTAGCCCGAATTCTAATTATTTACTTATTTCATCCCGTACTATAATTAATAATTTCCGCTATACCTTATTACGGGCGTACGAATTAGATTACGATATTCGGATTTTAAGATTCATTCTTGGTACTTTATAATATAGCAAGGAGTTATCGTTTTTAGATAGGTACGTACGTGTATACAGTTCGATACGCCATCCTATATCCTAATATATATTCCCGATCCCACCCTACCGAACACCCTCTTAACTAATACTATTGTATACTAAGATCCCACGGCCACTTCGAGGACAGGGGGAGTCGTCTATTAAAGCATCTTCTTTATTTTATACTTTTAGTAAAGGCCCAAATCCTATTCCACGCCATAATACTACGTATTCGTAACGTGTTTGCGAGCTAAATATAATGTGCCTATGCGGTTATTATCGTTAAGTATACGAGATCGATAATAATACTCGAAATCCGCCTAAATCTACTAAATACTATTCGAATTAATAAATCCCGCTCCTTTTTCGCACATATTTAGCACCGAAATCGGAAACCACAGCAAATTTAATAAGTACTAATTTTAATTACTTGGCGTATTTTAGGCGCCATACCTTATCTATCGGTAATTATATTAAGTATTGCAACGGCGCTATAAGCCGTATCGACTACATTTTCATCTATAAATAAAAATAGTACGATAAACGCCGCATATTCCTTATACTAACCAAAATGACAATAACGAATACAATGCTCGCAAGCCTTAGGCTTCCACTAATTGAAAAAACGGAGGAAATATTAATTATTAGCTTGCTAGCAGTGCTAACGGACAAAAAGGTTTACATCGTAGATATTTCGAAGATTTATAAACGCAACCGCCGTAGCATTTATAAGCCAAAATGGATATTGGTAATTTAGGATATTATTTAATTATAAACACTTTTAATAATAGGTATTTTAGGGTACCTTACCAACTACTATGCGAATTGCTAACACTTCTACTACAGTATCTAAACTATCGCATAAGTAACTCGATATCAATATATACGCATTATTCTATCCCCTCTCGTCCGAGGCTCTCATTTTATCTTAACGCCGCCGCACAGAGCCCTCACAGAACACTTCGGTACATCGGAAATTCCACCGAAAGTTTATTATATTATCGACAGGTTTATCGCATGGTTAGTATCTTGCTAATCTGCCAGAGCAGCGCTTTATCCTCTTCCCCATATTCTTTAATTGCCAGTATATCAAATCGTCTGAATTATATTAATTAAATTGACCATAGCATTCAATTGACCACAGCTGAACAGTACCATCGCATCGCATCGCATCGCATCGCATTCCTGTGCTGTGCATGCACTGCAATTGCATTCCGTGCAGCCCGGCGCGCAGCGGCGCAGTGCCGGGCGCCGGGC
>RAOC01000448.1:0-23254 GCA_009804845.1 Neurospora sp. FGSC 26637
CCCAGGCCGGGCGGGTCCTCCATGGAGATGGCCCCGGCCCCCCGCGCCAGCCCAAGCAGGCTACGGCAGTGGGCCCGGAAAGGCCACTGTACCCCGCACTCGACCCCACCCCTGAGCCCAGAGATGGGGGACCTTTGAAAGAGAGCCACGACTTCTTGCAGTTGCAGTTCTCATCACTTGCCGTCTTGTTTGATTGCTCCCATTCTCAAGGACGAATCAAGAAAATGAAGGGGCTCAGACTCGGCCTTGTCGTTCCACTTGTTCCACTTGTTCTCTTTCTATTCTCTGCATGTCATCAAACAACATGGCGACAATGGTAGACCAACCCGAATAGGACTGGCAAGGAGGTTGCAAAGGACGGCAAACCACCTTCCTGGAAGACCCTTTTTCGGACCTTCTGCAGCGATGGAAAAAGCACGAGCGAACACGAGTCGCCCACGTTGACGTCTGACAGCCGGCCATCCGAAGATTGAGACACGCAGAAAGGCTGGAAGCCGTCAATGTCGTTCTGGTTGAGTCGATCCGTCTCATCCTGGCTGTTATGCATTTCCCGCCTTTTCCACGCCTTTTCCCCCCTCCCATCAACCCGAGTCGACGAGTCCAGTCCCAGTCTACCTCCTAGACCTCCCTGGAATTTGACCCGCGAACTACCAGCGACCACGACACACTTGCATGCTTCTGCTGCTCTCGCTGCAACTCGCTGCGCTGCGATTCCTTGCTTCTGCTTCTGCTTCTGCTTCTGCTTCCGCTTCCGCTGCTGCAGTACTTTCTGACCTGCCCGCCTCCGTACCTTAGTCATACTTATCACCCACATCTCGTCCATTCAGTTCTGTTTCGTTTGATGCCACGCGGATAATATGCACATATATAGCAAGCCACACGGTATCCGCCAAGGCCTGGCCGACTCTTCGAACTCGCTCCTCCACGACGAGGACGATGCCCGGCCAGTGATCCCGGAGCAGCCTGCCAGACAGGCATCTTTACCCCTTCGGGTACCTCCTCCTCTTCAAGGTACTCACCAACCTCGTGCTCCCTCTTCCTCATATTCTGCATCCTCTCCATCTTTGCCTCCTCTGTCCCGTCCGGCAGCTCCTTTACCTCCTCGTCTGTCCAAGACTCCGCCTTCTTCGGACTCTGGCCTCGTTGTTAGTGGGCGCTCCCGTAGGAAGAGACAGCGGCCCAACGCGATCCCAATCTCATTTCCGCGTTTCTTCCTTCAGTCTAGGCAAACCGCAGTCTCCGTTATTCCCTCTACCGCCGAGGGAAAACCCTTTCCTCTCCATGACACTTCGGCCCGGCAGAAACTGGCAAGCACATGTCCAGCCGCCTCACTTAGCAATCATCGCTACGCCAAGAGCACAGGCGCCGAAAGCAGGACCTATTCGAAACCCGTGCTGGTAAGGACTCGCAGTTCTATCGTACCTCAGTACCGACGGGGAACTAGTAGTCTCGCAGACTCTAGTCGTATTCCTCCATCTCAATCTCCGCAAATCGAGGCCCATCTCCGCAGTGGACAGACTGACCTTGGTACGGAATACAACCGGAACGAAGGATCTAGCCCTCACAGTAATCAGGATGCGAACGGGAGAAAGGCAAGGAACAAGATGTCGACATCAGACCAGCCCGAAAATGGCTTCAGCTCTCTGCCTTTACTATGGGAGCGACGGTCAACATCGTCTCGTCCAATCGTTGTCAAGTCTAGGAATGGAAAGCCTAAGAAGCTGCCGCCAATGGATGCTTTTTCGTTCAAGAGCTTCATGGCCGACATGCAGGCCCAGGGTGGCGACAACGATATAGGAGCCGACCTTGACCGTATTGCCGAGATATGTGCACGATCCCGGTACTCGCTGAGTAACCAGTACGAGGTTCATATGGCACCCCACGTCTCAGGTGCTTCCCTCGTCTCCCCGACGGGCGGACTAGCGCCATCTTCCTCGGGCGCAGTGTCGAGACGGAGGGACAATGGCCCTTGCAATTCCAGTCAAAGTGCTAGAGCAGGTCCTACATTACAGGCGATCGTCCCTGATGAAGAGGAAGGTGGTGCCCGAAGGAGGCGGAGAGGGCCAGGGACTGGAGGGAGGAGGACCAAGAGCATTGCCTACGGGACTTTGGAGACAATCATGTCCTCTAGCCGCTCGTCAGAAGAGGACAAGTCATCGAAAAAGCCAGCCGCTGAAATAGCGGGAGAAGTTCGTGGAAGGATCGAAAAACGGCACAGTAACTTGGGATTTTCTGAACCTGGTGCAGGGCCAAGCGCTGCTACCACTACGAATCACGACACTGAGCATACGACGAGTGACCATGGCTTGGACGTGGATGATAGCCACCAAAAGTCAGGGGAAGCCGCCACGGCGTCAGCAGCAGCTAAACTGGCCAGGAAGAAATCAGCGTCCTTCGCTACAGCAGTCATGGACAGTTACACCAGAAGCAGCGCCGGACAACTCCAGCGGTATGAGAGTACTTGTGCACTAGTCAGCGAGCCAGCCCTGCCGCAGACATCGGACAGCCACCTGGGAGTAAGGACCGCGGCTGGTCCCACTGCTAGTGACGTCGAAAGCAACCACCGCATGTACCCGCACACTAGGAACATCCGGGCGGCTAGCGATAACAACATCACCAGGCCCTCGAATCTTACGCGCTCCGTCAGTGACGTACCATACCGGACTTCCAGGAATGCGAGCTGGAATGCCTGGATTCCGTGGAAGGGGGGCAGTGGTGGTGCTGGATCGCAACAGCAGCAGCAAGAGCAGGTTGTGAGGAGTGAGACGGAGGAGCTGATATCGACGATGAGTGCGGATTTACAAGAACCTCGAAGAGCCGTCAGCCATGCGGAAGGAAGTCTGAGGCGGATTCTGAGGTCTCGGTGAGACGACAGTTGGTCCCTACGGACAAAATTCTTTTGTTTTGGGTACATGATATTTAAAAGGGAGTCGGGGTTATGAGTAAGGGTTAGTGTGGCTATCTGATTTCTTTCTTTGATATCACGGAATAATGATAAACGATTTACGATGGTCTTGGAACAAGCGAAATATAGATGTATGCACATGCTCTATAGACAAGGGATAGTAGGGAAAGCGGCCAAAAGCTTCAAGCACGAATTTCATTCTATCTATCTAGAGTTGAGGCTGTGACACACATTTCGTAATTTAGCTTTGACGAACTAAGAGCCTAATACTTCTAACCACTTTGAAGCAATAACTTGCAAGCAAGTATGGAACACCCTCTCTGAGCATCGATGCATCCATACCTTACTTTTCCATTCTTCCCGTCCATATCCCTACCTCTCTGCACATCACTCCTTCCTACCATCACGCCTACCGACAAAGACTCCAAACCGAACCACTGCAACTAGGGTACGGCACACCTCATGACCAAATCAACCGAACTATTCCACCAAACCCCCCAAACCCCCCAAACCCCCCAACCACACACACACACACACACACACACACACACACACACACACACTCACCACCACCACACCACTCACTACCACTGTCGATAATACCTCCTCAAAAACCTCTCCCTCATACTCTTATACCCCCTAGTCCTCTCAATCGTACTCTCCACTCTCCTTCTTAGCTCCTCCGGCCCGATCTCATGCGCACCGTTCAACAGGTTCCGATCCTGCCTCGCTGCCTCGCTTAGCAGATCGTTCTGGTGCTGCATGTCGAGCCAGCCGCGCCAGTCGAAGTCTTCGTCGGGGTCGTGGTGGTAGTGGTACATTTGGGTGCGGTAGGGTAAGTCGGGGTTGTGAGGGTTGGGGTTGGTGTTGGGGGTGGGTTGGTCGATGATGCTGTTGATGGTGCTGGCGCTGGGGGTGGGGGAGAGGGAGAGGGGGGTGTTGCTGGGGCCTGCGTTGTTAGGGTTGTGAAGGCCGAAGTTGGGGGTCGTGATGAAGTCATCGAAGTCGCTGGTGATCAAGTCGTTGAAGTCGTCGTCGATGTCCTCCTCCTCCTCCATGTCATCCATGTCCTCCTCCTCCATGTCATCCATGTCCTCCTCGTCCATGTCCATGTCCATGTCCATGTCCATGTCCATGGGTTCCAACACACCGCTGGCTCCTTCGTTGCCACTGTGGTCATCTTGATCTTGCGAACCACCACCAGCACCTTCGCTGTTGGACTGTTTGCGCGGCATGTGTAGCATCCAGCCGTAATTAACATTCTTCTCAATTTGTTTGGTGACCTCCTCGTCTTCCAACTCGGCAACTTCGTCATCGGGCATAGCGTCGGTGACGGGGTCAAGGTCACCGGTGTCAAGGCGGGCATTGTGGAGGGCGACAGCGCCTTTGAGAAGATACTCGGCTCGAACGTCTGGTAGTTCGGCTTGGGCTGGGTATACCGGCTGCACCCAGTCGTGATTGCCATTATGGGCATTGAAGAAGGCCTGGTTTGACGCGGGTGAGTTGTTTCGAGGAGCAACGGGAACACCTCTTCTGTAAGCGGGATTTGCGCCGGTATAAAGGGGTAGTTGGTGAACAATGGCATGCGCCCAAGCTTTGTCTTGCTCTTGCCGTTCAGCATTGCTCTTGGCCTTGCTGTCGAACACCTGCTTGGCCATGATGAGTGATCTGTTGAGCTGATTATAAGCCTTGCCTTGTCGGATGAGAGTCAACTGGTCGGGTACCCGATCTAAATCCTTCATGTACTTCGCGCAGTTCTCCCAGTCGGTATCATCGAAATCTTCTTCCTCGTCGGCGTGAGACGTATTGTCGGGCATTGGAACGCGGCTGTCAAACTCAAGTCCGTCAATGCCATGCTCTTCGTGACTTCCCTCCTCCTTCTCCACGGCATAGTCATACAACGCCTCCTCCAAATCCGCAAGGGCGACATCCAAATCACCTTCCAAATACCGCAGCTTCTTTTCCTCCTTGATCTCCTCTTCCTCCGCAGCCAGTATATCCTCTTTCTCCTCCTCCGTCAACGTCTTCCACCTTGCTTTCCTCGCATGCTTAGGCTGCCACATGCCTCTCTCGAAGGGGACATTCCCACAGCCGCCATGGGCCTTGCGATGCCTCATGATCCTCCACGACGTATCAGCCGGCATGTCAAACTCGTCATCACTCATGTACAACTCATCCAGGCTCGGCACCAGCGGCCGGCCCGTGTTGAAGTCCACATGGCCGTAGAGCATCATCCTCTCGGCCCTTAAGTGCAGCGGCAACCCTCTCTTGTACGCTTCCCAATTAACCATCTGATCCGGGCGAAGCAAGTGTCTGACGCCGCGCCCCCACCCTTCCACATGCATCATCCCCATCTCATTGGGCGCTACGCCGTTGATGGGGTGTCCGTCAAGAACCTGCAAGAGAGTCGGTCGGACGTCGTACCGCGTCTTCATCTCCACGATCTCTTGCTCGGTGGTATACTTCTTGCGCCGCAGGAATTGCCAAAGCGGCGTGAACCCCTTTTGTCCGAGGAACAGCTTGGCGAGCGCGGTGGACTTGGGCCCGAAGACGGGATCGGCGAAGAGCATGTAGAGCTTGATGAAGAAGAGGCGAGCACGGTAGAGGTCCTCGTCGGTGAAGAGCGTCTGGGAGCGAATCAGGACGGCGCGGCCGCGGCAGGAGGCCACGTCCATTAGGAGCCAGAGCTTCTTTAGCGTCTTGTGCGTGTCGGGAGGGGTGCGGTGGCCGTGGCGGGCGAGGGTGGCGAGGATGTCGCGGACTTTGATCTCGCGGTCGACGACCATTTGGAACCAGGTCAGGGACGGGACCTTGCGTATATTGTGTTGCGGGTCGGCGGGTGGAAGAGGGTTGACGGGACCGGATTGGCCTTCTCCGGCCTGGTGTTGATACACAGTATAATTGGGAGCCTCTCGGGTGAAATACCGTATATCACGGTGAGTACTGGGATCTCTGCCGGAGGGGTCGTCGATAAAGTACTGGTAGTAAAGTTGGTGGCAGAAGATGCGAGCCGAGGACGGCGCCATGTGGTCCGTCCAAAGAAGGATGTTGCTTTGGAGGTTTGCGTTGACAAGATCATGGAAGGGTTTCGAGACGCTGTAGAGATTGATGATGTCGATAGGGCGCAAATGCTTGCAGACCTCAAGGAGAAGCTCAAAGTCGGTCATCAGGGAGCCGAAGAGATCAAAGGTGCTCGCGCGGGGCTCCGTCGCTTCCTGGGAAGGCTCATTGAGAGCTTGCCATTCTTTGGCAGACTCATTGATGGCTAGGGCACGCTGGTGCCAGTGCTGATAAAGAAGAGACACCTGCTGGTGGCTTAGTCCGCTCAAACCACCGTCGTTGGCGAACTCTTCCCAGAGCGTATTGACCACTGCATCTTGCTCCTCGTTGCTTGGGTAGACGCGAAGGCCGAGATTAAGGGTATTGACATCGCTGCTGCCAGAAGGGTCACGAGAGGATGCGGCACGATTAGAGAATATCTTGTGGGCAGTAGAGCCGGCTCTCTTGATTCTTGATTTTGGCCGGAGGAGCTCTCGTTCGACCAGATTGACGTCGGGCACTATGCCTCTTTGCTCGATTTCGTCGATCGTGGCGTTTGCGCGAGAGGCTTGAGCCGCCTCGTAGTCTTGCTGAGCATCACTTCCGTAATTGTTGAAGTTGAGTGATGCAAGTCCGGGCAGAGGGTTTGAGACAGCTCTCACTTTGTCCTCTCCTTGCTCGCCTGGCACTTGTAGGTTTGACATGTTTCCGATGACTTGGTTGCTGTGTAGTTGATTGCTTGTCGCTTCCTGGTTTCTCTGATCATTCGAGTTGAAAAGAGTTGAAAAGAGACGATGGGCGAGAGTTGGAATAAAAGGTGCAAGATGGACGAAGTGATCTGGGAATTATTTTTGTCAACGGTCACTGGTTTTGTGCCATACGGTGAGTCGGGACCGCTGTGTTCTGGGCTCAGTGAATAGACCTGTCAATGAGAACAATAGGAAGGAACTTGAGGGGGGGGAAACATCAGATGAAAATAAATTCAGAGCGAGAACAATAGTAAGCGGGTTATGGGCCTTCCGTCTCAACTCGTAGAGTCTGCTCAAATGGTTATGTGTAGAGGTAACCTTTTAACAGAAAGCTGCATACCTCCAAGGTTCTTGTAACAAAAGTGACGACACGGGAAATAATACTCCATGGGTTCACGGCCTAGAGTAGATGTAGTCCCAATCCAACATTAGGACGGCGGAATGCTGTCACGCTGCAGTCAACAGGTATGTGAAATGATGGATTCAGAAGATTACATGTCTTCTCTCAAGTTTGCTTGGTCTATCTCTTCGCATACAACTCGTGGCTTGACGTGGTCGAGATCCCCGGAGCTCCCTCTGCCATGTATCTTGAACCAAGCCTGGTGCTGTCTGCCATCATTACTTTGCTGTGGTAAGCCTATCCCTCATATCCAGCTCAAAATGCACTGTTGTTACCCGCTACGCCTAGAGAACCGTCCATTTTCCCGCCATCGCCGTCATTCAACAGCTCTATTGCTGCTGTTGCTTCTGCTGTGTTTCTGCGCCAAATGTTGTGCGTGAGCGCGTCTTCCGGTGCCGTTCTGCGCCTGTCATTTGCGCCGCTCTCCTTGCCTCCTCCACCGTCCGCAAGTAGGACTCGTACACCGACATGCCTTTACTCTTGCCTCGTCCCTTTTTCTCGGAAGCACTGGTATCTTCCGAGTCATCGTCCCCATCCCCGTTGTCTCTGCCGCTTGTTCCATCTTGTAACCTCGAGCCCTCCTTGGGTGCTTCTTTACCTTTACCCTTTTCCGTCCTGGATCCAATGGTAGCGGCTTGCTCCGCGGACTTGTCATGCGCCTGTTGCTGTTCCTCTTGTTGCTGTTGTATCTCTAGAGTCTCGATCGAGGGCAACAGGACTTGGAAGGCCGAAGTTTCCTCATCCTAGTGGCTAGATTGCTTCGATTTCGGGTCATCGAGCTCGGGAGTAGACATGTCCGCGGGCTCCTTGGAAACGATGCTGTTGGCCACCTTCCAGATCTGGAGGAGGTTATCCTCGGCAGCACTGCACACAAGCCAGGGGTCGTTGCGGTTCCAGCTGAAATCGGCCAGGTGGTTGGTGTGACCGCCGTGCATGAAGAGCAGCTCGGGGGGACCATCCTCAGCGTCCTCTTGGGTTTGCTCGTCTCCAACACGACTAATGTCCCAAAACAGCAACCTCCTATCGTAGCTGCCACTGCCCAAAACGGCCGACTCGGTTGGGTGCCACTCAAGAGAGGTAACCGCATCCTGGTGGCCCTCCAAGGTGTGGACCTTGGACTTCATGTTCCTCATGTCCCAGATACCAATTGTCTTGTCGGCGGAAGCAGTCGCAATGAGGGTTTCCACCCGTGGGTTAAATGCCAAAGCATTGATGGCGTCACTATGACCGTTACGGGCGACAATAGCTGCCTTGTCGGTCTCTGGACGGCGGACGTCGATGATCTGGAGAGTGAGATCGTCCGAGACGGTACCGATCCATGACTTGACCAAGGGGTGATGTTGAACGTCGTTGACAATGTGGCTATGGTGCGTGTACTTGCGAGAGTACTTGAGCTGCTTGCTGGTACCTTCGTAGGTCTTGAGGTCCCACAGGAGGACGGTCTTGTCTTCGCTGCCGGTCGCAAGGCAGCCTTCCTCGTGCGGGTTCCAGTTCAAGCCGAAGCCTTCCTCCTTGTGGCCAATCAGCTCAAGTTGAGGGCTGGGAGTGCCGGAGGGCGTGATGCTGTGCTTTGTGCGGTCGAAGATCAAGACACGGCCGTCAACAGCAAGGGTGGCAATAATATCGGGGTTCTGGGGCTGGTAGCGGGCCTTGTTGACCTCGCCAGGGTGGTCGATCTTCTGGGTGATCTTGAACCGAATGCACAAGGGCTCCCCGGAAGAGGCCTTGCTGCCATAGCCACCAATCTCGCCGCGTTCCTCGTCGTAGTCGCGGGGATTCAGCTCGACCATCTTGGGGATCTCGACTTCGGCGATTTGAAGGTAGTTGGGCTTGCCCTCGGCGGTATGGGTTCCGAGAAGCAGTCTGTGGACGGTGTGGCTCTTGTCTTTGGGGTTCTTGACATCGGGGAACCATTGTGTCGTGAGGGTAGGCCACTCCAAGGCGGTGCTGAGCATCATGTCGTAGAGGAAGGGGCTGTTCTTCTTCCAGATTTTGTACTCTTCGTTGATCAGGCGCTGCTCGGCCTCGGCGTCGTCCTCCTCCATGTTGACTGCGTCCTAACGTCAGCACTTTTCAAGCTCGCAACCCGAGCTTCATAAGCTTACCGTCAACATCGTCGACAATCTCGTCGCGCGCCATCTTGAGTTTGTGGGTTCAGTGAAGCTGATAACGTGAGTTGGGTGGCCGGGTGTAATAGATGTTCTGGAGGTGGCCAAGAGTCGCTTCTCGCGTTGCGCAGCTGTAGTGGGAGTTTTGCCTGGTGCTGGATGAGCCACCACGGATGTGAGAGCAAAGGCCAATGAGCGTGAGTAGATGGATATGCCCGTTCAGTAAAGAGTATGATGTTCCTTTTTTTCAACGGAAGTTTGAGGAAAGTAATGGCGGGGGATGGGAATCAAAGGCGCAAGTTAAAGTGATTTCCGTGCCCATGCGACGGACGGCGTTTGCAGTGGTTGAAGCGCTACCTTAACTACTCGACCTCTACCTCTATACGCGACGCGACTTCCAATTAATTGATTTCTGCCACTCTCTTCCGCCTTTTCACGCACCACGGGCACTTTGACGAATGCTGCTGTTTCGTGGGGTTCAGTTTCCGTTGGAGAGACGACGGTGCTGCAGGGCGGATGGGACAGGGTTCGTCAAGGTACTCCACAGAGCCTCAAGCCAGCGCGGGCGCCGGTGGGGAAGGCGTTCCCTTGATGTCACTCCTGACGGGAGCCGAACAGTGCGGACCGGGGATACCAGGTGGTCCGTGCTACATTGCCCGCCCGAACATGGAGCTTCACGGGCAGTTCTGTCCCGCTCGTCGAGGGGCTCGTCACCTCTGACAGCGACAGGGAAGCCTGATGAGGTGGCGGGCGCTCACCACTGGCCTGGCCGGGCAGAGTCGTCAGCCCGTGGGGCAATGGAGGCCAACTGGAAACTGCAGTGTGTCACAGCCTGAACAGCCAGCCCGGAGCCCAGGACACCTTCCCCGACCGACGGACCTTCCATTTCCACTTTTCCATCTCTCGTAGACATCACCACTTCTTCTTCTGCTATCTCTACCTTACACATAGGCCGCCACGCTTTAGGCCCCTCCTCGGACTTTCTATCCTTTTGCTTTTGTTAGCAGTATAGTAGCTTATTTTCGCTGTCCGTCGCTCGAAAGACACGCCTCTTCCTCGCTTCCATAGACAGCATCTTCCTTCAGTCCTGTAGCTTTCCATACTATCCTTCAAAAGGAAGCCTGGAAGCTTGGTTGGATCTTGCTGCTTCGTCCCCCTTCGGTTTACTGCGCCATTGCGATCCCTGGAGGTTTCGCTACCTAAAAGCCCGGCCATTATTATTCAGCGCCGGCATCCGAACGACCAGCTTGTCGCCTCTCCTTCGCCCCTTGAAAGCAGCAACTAGGTAGACTCTGCAACGTCTCCTGCGACCGCTCAGCGCGCCCCGATTTCAGACCTCCTTCGCAAACTTCTAGTAGTGTACACATCTAGTCCGGCACCACACGCCAGTCAGCCAACATGGGGTATGTTACTCTCAAAGCTCCTCCCTCGCCGTATACGCGCGCCTTGTTCAGATATGTAGCTAATACCTTCTCTCATCCAGTGTTCCCAAGTTCTTCAGATGGCTCTCGGAGCGGTATCCCGCCATCTCTCAGCTCATCGCCGAGAACCGTATCCCCGAGTTCGATTGCCTTTATGTTCGTTGCTCCCTTCCGAGGCCTGATGGCTATCTTGCGTTACTTTCCTAGCTAACCGGTTTACCCAGTTGGACATGAACGGTATCATCCACAACTGTACCCATAAGGATACGAGCGATGTACAATTTCGGATGACAGAGGAGGAGATGTTCATTGCTATATTCAACTACATTGAACATCTCTTCGGGAAAATCAAGCCCAAAAAGCTCTTCTTCATGGCTATAGATGGCGTTGCTCCTCGCGCCAAGATGAACCAGCAGCGTGCTCGTCGTTTCCGTACCGCGCTGGACAACGAGAAGGCCAGAGATAAGGCGATTCGTGAGGGCAAGGAATTGCCCAAAGAAGAACCTTTCGACAGCAACTGCATCACACCTGGTATGTCTGGCCCTGGTCCCCACTGAGTGTTTTCCCGGAGGCTAACTAGCTGCTTAGGAACCGAATTCATGGCCAAGCTGTCGCAACAGCTGAGATATTTCATCAATAAGAAGGTATCGGAAGACAGGGACTGGCAACAGCCCGAGATTGTCCTGTCTGGACACGAGGTCCCTGGTGAGGGTGAGCACAAGATCATGGAGTACATCCGCAATGCGCGCGCTCAACCCGACTACGACGCGAACGTCCGTCACTGTTTGTATGGTCTCGACGCCGATCTGATCATGCTTGGCCTCCTCAGCCATGATCCTCACTTCTGCCTTCTGCGCGAGGAAGTTACCTTTGGCCGCGGCCCAGCTAAGCATAAAGCAAAGGGACTGGAGGAACAAAACTTCTATTTGATGCATCTTTGCATAGTCCGCGAGTACCTGGAGCTGGAGTTCCAGGATCTCAAGAAACCTGGAGCCATGTCTTTTCCATTCGATATGGAGAAGGTTATTGATGACTTCATTCTTATGGCCTTCTTTGTCGGAAACGATTTCCTTCCCAACCTTCCGCGGCTTCACATCAATGAAGGCGCTCTTTCGCTCATGTTCAGGATATACAAAGAAATTCTTCCACGCGGCGACGGGTATATCAACGAGGGCGGTAAGGTCAACCTCCAGAGACTCGGCCTGCTTCTGGAAGAACTCGGCAAAGAGGAGTATCGCTTTTTCGAACATGAACATGAGGATCAAAGCTGGCTTCGGGCCAAGAAGATGCTCGAAAATGACGAGGCAGAGACAGCAAAGGTCAAGATTAAGGGCAAGCTCATCGTCACCACGAATCAGAAGAACCTCTGGAAGCAGAAGATCAGGAAATTCCTCACCAACAGGAGTACTAACACCCTTGATCTCGGTACCGAGTTGAAGGCCGAAGACCGCAAGTTTGTCCAAGACCTGGCTGATACTGCCCACATTCCTTGGGCAACTAAGGAAGATGATGAGGGACACCGCCACCTAATCTTGTCCTTCCCCGAAAGAGACGACGAGTCGGAGGAGGACGAGGAAGCTCAGTCAGCCGTTCTCCGTATCATCAAGAAGTACGACAATGCCCAAGTCCTGGATCTAACTGCGGCCGACTCGAAGGCTGCCATGGAGGTCAAGTACCAGCAAAAGTTCCAGGAGTGGAAAGACCAGTACTATGCCGAGAAGTTCGAGGATTGGACCCCGGAAAACAAGGAGGATGAACTCCGCAAGTTGACGGAGAATTACGTCCAGGGTCTTCAATGGGTGCTCTACTACTACTACCGTGGTATTGCTTCTTGGCCCTGGTTCTATCGCTACCACTATGCTCCCATGATTTCCGATGTCATGAAAGGCCTGAAGGCCGACCTCAATTTCAAGATGGGTCAGCCGTTCAAGCCATATGAGCAGCTGATGGGTGTCTTGCCAGACCGCAGCAAAAAGATTGTGCCGACAGTGTATTGGGATCTAATGACGAACCCCGATTCTCCCATCATCGACTTCTACCCAAGAGACTTTGAGCTCGACATGAATGGCAAGAAGATGGACTGGGAAGCCGTCGTCAAGATTCCCTTCATTGACGAGAAGCGGCTGCTCACAGCAATGGGTCCCAAGAACGAACTCCTCTCGGACGTTGAGAAGTCGAGGAACGATTTTGGTGTCGCCCTCAAGTTTACGTATTCTGAGTCGGTGGATTTTGAATACCCTTCCTCCCTTGTCGGAGTCTTCCCGTCCATCGCCCACTGCCACTGTATCGAGAACATTTTCGATCTTCCGCCCGTGGAGGGACTGGAGTATCGTGTTGGTTTAACCGACGGTGCTCTGCTGAACGAGGAAGCGCTGGCTGGATTCCCTTCTCTGGCTACTCTGCCATACACCGCCTCTCTTGGCTTCCATGGCGTCAATGTGTTCCAGTCGGAGAGTCGCAACCAGAGCATGGTTGTCAATGTCCTGGATACGGAGAAGCGCACCAACGTCGAGGAAGCGAAGCGCAAGCTTGGAAAGCGCTGCTTCGTTGGCTATCCCTTCCTTCAAGAGGCTAAAATCGTAGGCGTATCCGACGAGCTTTTTGATTATCAATTGGCAGAAGATGGTAGCGGACAGGTGGTATCGCGCAATCATTCCTCGCGGGACATCGAGCAATGGAGCAAGACGGCTCACCGAATTGAGAACTTCTACAGCAAGCGGCTAGGTATACTGATCGGTCAGGTGGAGTCGTTGGTCCACGTACACATGCTCAAGGGCCTGATCAAAACCGATGAAGGCGCTACAGTGAAGGAGTACGGCCCGATTCCCGGTATGGAGACGGACTACGCCGCACAGATCATCGTCGACGAGGTTGTCAACGAGGATGAACGTTTCATTGAGAGGGCTGCCTTGCCTCTTGAGGAAGAATTTCCCATCAAGTCCGTTGGCTTCTTCTTGGGCGAATTCAACTATGGCCGCCCAGTTGAAGTTGAAGGTTACAGCAACAACAAGCTTGTTGTCTGGCTTGCCGCCTTGAAAGAGCGGGAACCGGATTTTGCTCACCAGATCATGTTGGACGCAGAGCGGAGCAACCAATATTCCCCGTCATGGATGGTTGCGAGGGACTTGGAGCTTCACCCTCTTACTTTGAGCAAGATCACGTCGTCCTACTTCATCACAACACTTGGCGGCTTGCGGGTCAACCTAGGCCTCAACCTCAAGTTTGAAGGCAAGAAGCAGAAGGTGCTTGGCTATTCCCGCAAGTCCGCAACCGGTTGGGAGTTCAGTCCGCTTGCTCGCGCGATGCTCACCGAGTATATGTTAAAGTTTCCAGATTTCTTTGCTGCCGTTAAACAGAATCCCTCTAGCGCCGAGCTGACTGAGACAGATCTCTGGCCCGAGCCGGCTGTTGCCTCGGCTAGAGTGAAGGAGATCGGTGCCTGGTTGAAGACACTGAAGACGAGCCAGATGGAGCGAGTTCCGCTTGACGCAGAACAGCTTGATTCCGATGTCGTCATGAGGCTCGCTGCCGAAGCCGACAGGCTGCAGCTCGGACAACTAGCTGCAGCGAACAAGAGGATGCCCAATGTTCCTCGCAATGCTCTGCTGCGCCCTCGTGACGCGGAACATCGTCTTGGAAACCAACACTTCAGCCTGGGTGATCGTGTCGTTTATGTCGCTGAGGTTGGCAAGGTTCCCATCGCCTACCGTGGAACTGTGGTGGGTATCAGCCGCGTCCCGACGGCCAAGTTGCTGGATGTGGTCTTCGACGTTACTTTCATGAGTGGGACCACCCTCGGTGACCGGTGCCCTCCTTTCCGTGGCCAGACGGTGCCATCCCACACCTGCCTCAACCTTACCCACCGCCAAGTCGTTGTTGGCTCTAAGGCAGCCATGGCTAGACAACCCACTAATCCTTCGGTTACGACACTGACGGCTCACGGTGGTTACGGGATGCAGGCTAATGGCAAGCAATACCGTGACGCACCCCAGCCTCCTCCTCTGCAAGGAACCTGGCGCGGTGCTATTCACGGCGGTGGTCGTGGCCGGGGTGGTCGTGGAGGCTATCAGTCGCCTCACCAGCAGAATGGTCCCCAGCAGGGCGAGAACCTTGTCTATCGCCAGGCTCCCAGCGGCCCAAGCGGTCATCAGCAGCCCCAGAGACAGCCGTATGGTCCGGACCCCGGCTTTAAGGGTTCCCCTGGCCCCGGTACCCCTCAAGGCGCTCGTGGTGGACGTGGCGGTAACTTCAGGGGTAACTTCCGTGGTCGCGGTGGCAAGCCAGGAGGTGCTGATCAGTCGGCGCCTGCCCTCGCGAACGTCGATGATAACTTCAGTGGTGAAGCCCAGCAGCAGGCTTCGCCAGCTCCCGGCGTGTACTCTGCGGTCCCGCCTCCCGCTAGCCTTGATTCGCCTAGGGGTGGCCGTGGTGGCCGTGGCCGTGGCGGTCGGGGTAGGGGTGAAGGACGTGGTCGTGGTGGTGCTGGTCGCGGTGGTAGGGGCAGCGGTTCACAGTAGTTGCGCCTCCGGGCATAAGCGGCTCAAGCTACATCAAGCGTTATGTGTTGAAGGTATGGGACATCATGTACTTGTATATACTTGACTTGCTCAGTACCGAACTTGTTTATACTCCGTGTGGATGGATTGGAGTAAGCGCACAACGGGTCTTATAGGACGTATGGTATTGCGAACCACTTAGCATAGTGTATAGTGGAGTATACCTTTATCTTTGGTGTACATATGTTAAATAGCGGAAAGAAAGATCACATTGTCCATATATCACCGTCCTCCTTACCTTACTTAACCTTCTAAAACTGCTATGGTACCTTGATACGCTTGCTCTTCAACATGAATGACATAAATAAAAAGAAACAAAACAGCAGGTTATACATTGTGGAAGAAAGTCCAAAGCATTGGTCCATTCCTGGTTGTGGTACTTGTTCCCTGTTCCGTATTTCGTTTACATGATCATGGGCCCCGCCTCTTCACAGATGAGATGAGATGCCACGAGCCCGTTCGTACTAGAATCCGTTCATTGATATGGGTTCTGAAACCTCACCAACTGCGACATTGCCCTAACTTCTCTCTAAAATGACCGATGTTGGCGTTATCCTAGCTTTATTACGCTTTTTCTCCATACACCCTAACGCCCCTTATTCCTCCTTCTTTCTCCCATGCCATGTTACCCCTACCGGGCGCCCGCCGACGCCGGCTTCTTCTCCTTAATTGCAGGCAGCTTGAAGCGCTTGCTCACCCCATTCTTCAGAGCCTTCCAGTACCCGTAGTCGACGTCCTGATCCCAGGTAAGCAGACCAACCCACGGCTGGACGTTGTAGTGCAGACGGAGGGTGACGTTGTCGGTCATGGCGAGCTTGCCGGAGGGGTGGGTGATTTTGTACTTGTGGCGTTGGTTCTTGAGGGATAGTTTGCCGCTATTGTTCGGGGAATAGAGCTAGTAAGTAAGTAGGTCACAGAAGAGGTATGTGGTAGGTAGGTAGTGGTGCTTACCGGTTAGGGTCGATACTCTTCCCGCCAGCGCTCTTGCGCAGCTTCTTCATGGCCACAGGACCAATGTTGGCCAGGTGGTCGGCGCTGGGGGAGGTGATGATGCTATCCCAGATCACGGCCTCGTTGGTCGCATTCGTCTTCGCGTGGTCGGCCGCCGGCCACTCAGCGGTTACGTAGACGAAGACTTGCTTGGTGTTCCATGTGAAGAGCGAGGAAAGGTCGGCGTCGAGAGAGAAGTTGATGATGGCGTATTCTTCCTTTTTGCTGCTGTAGTAGTGCGGTCGGCCTCGGACGCTGTCGGGATTTGGCAGTTGGTTAGCAGATGGTTTGCAGTTTGAAAGTGCATGATATGACAGTACACATAGGAGACGAAGCAAGGCTAGGTCAGCTACAGAGGGGGGCATCACGACTCACACTTGGACACTGGTTGTCTTCAGGGTTCGAACAATCGGCGCCCGTTCTGTGACAAAGTCGGAGGCGGCGATAAAGGCGGCGACTACAAAGGCGACTGTTGTGAAAAAGCCAAATACATTCTGTAGTCTTACTACTGATGTATACATGGTGGGCGATAGGTGGATGGTCCCTGTCTTGAAGCTCGGGTTTCAAGATGCGCTCCGAAGGAGGGGGTAACCAGGGGACCGTTGACGTCGGTGTAAACACAATTCTTTAGTCCAATGTCACCTGAAAGTTTTCATGGGCAGGTCCAAAAAGTTTCGGCGGGAAAGGTTGGTAATGGTGTTGTTGTTGCTGATCATACAGCGGTTTTGGCCAGCTTGGATATTCGGAAGGGCACCTTGACGGATTGTCGATAAGGCCAGATCGTGATGCTGCTGCTGCTGGGTTAGGGTTACATATGGGTTAACAATGAGGCCGACCCCAGAACGCACAGACCAGATCGATCCACCGATTCGATGCCCTGGGGGTTCCCGGGGTGGAACCACTTTCCCTTTACACAGTAGCTTCCCCCGGGACAGAGACACACTTCTGACAGTCGCAGCCTGTGATGTAACGAACCGGTTGCACCTCACTGACCCAAACCATCTGTTCTGCAAATCATCACAAGTCCACCACTCCAACGAGCCAGCGACACGTCAAGAAACGAGACATAGCGGATCTGCCTCTGCCTATCCATCCTCCGCTCCTGGTTCATTCCATTTTGTGGCATGATATCAATGAGTGCTATGTCCCTAAGCTGCCAAAATGGGTGCGAGCGACTCTAAGCTAGTATTCAAGAAGGGCATCTTCCGCCTCTCTGAAGAACGACACATCCCCGCCGATGATACCTACTGGACATCAGTCAGTATTGCCTAGTTCATTGTCCTCGATATCCAGCTGTCTCCTCCGCCCGCCCTCTTGTGTATACTCTCATGAACCCGTCCTCATGCACATCTAGCTAACCGTGTAACTTTCTGGTGTTTGTAGTTCTGGGAATTGCCCGAAACCTCGGAAGATGTCTTCAGTCTCTTCGCCCCTGCCGACGTTCGCCGAACCCGAGACAATGCCTTGGAGAATCTGGAAACGTTGATATTAGCCGTGACATCGCGACTCTTTGTACTCCGTCACCACCCCTCGTTCCCCGATCCCGACATCGCTCCCGACAGCCATGCTCTCAACTGCATCCGAGTCCTCACCCGCATCCTCCCGTTCCTCTACGAGAAAGAGTCGCTCCAAGCCTGGGAGGAGAACTTCTTCTGGGCCCGCCGTCGCAAACGCACCAGGACATCTCTAATAGCCAACGAGGTGCTCTTCGACGAGTCGCAAGAAGTCCAGCCTAGACCGCCCGAAGAGTTCGAGGACGCAAAGCCGCTAGCTGAGGAGCTTATCGACACTCTTGTCGATTTGTTGTTCTTCTCCGACCTTACGGTACCAAGACAACCACATGGCAGTCCCAAAGTCAGCTATTCCATCTGGCAGAGCGGCGTGGGCTGTGCGACGTCGATACCGACTACCAAAGAACATGAGAGCAACCGATGTGAAATCCTGCGGCTGTTGCTGACCCTGACTAGCCAAAGCATGTATATGTCGCCGAGTGTCTTGCCGCTGAAGGGAACCCGGGCCCTCACCCACATCTGCACTTGTCCAGACAAGCAAGTGGTTCTCTCGGTCTTGTGCTCGCTACTGAACACGGCAAGTTACCAGATTCGTCCCCGCAGGTCACACATGCTAACCATGTGCTAGACACTCAAGTATAACCCTGCCACCTGGCGTGTGCCGTACAACACTCTAGTTTTCAAAGATCCCAAACAAATTCTCGTCACATATACTCTGCAATTTCTCTTGGTGGTTCTGCTCTACCCTGTCCCAGAGGAGCCAGGAGTTCTGACACCCAAGAACTTTTACCGTCACTTTGCTGGCAGGCTCCATCGCCCCCAAGATTTCCAGTTCATCGTGGACGGCATGACACGGATACTGCATCAACCGCTCCAGGCCAACGCCTCCTATATCCCAGGGGCACAGAACTCAGTCCGGTTCGCCCCCGAGACCATCATGCTGTTCTGGGAACTGACCCAGTGCAATAAACGCTTCCGCTCTTTCATGATCGACACTGAACGGGCACACGATTTTGTAATTTTTGTCCTGTTCTATGCGCTTGAGTACAAGGGCGACGCCTCGAAGCAGGGCGTGGTGAGGATGTGTGCTTTCCTACTCCAGACCCTGAGCGCAGAAAAGAACTTCGGCATCAATCTCAACAAAATGTTTGAGGCCCAAGAGACACTTCCTCCGGCTATCCGGATTACTGGCTTCAGGGGAACCTATGCAGACTTCCTAATCCAAGTGAGTTTTCACAAGCACAAATCTGGAGCTCTGATGCTAACCAGCTGCTAGTCTATATATAATCTCATCACCAAGAGTCAGGGGAAGCTGACCGTCATTTATCCTGCGCTCCTGGCTGTTATTAATAACATATCCGCTTATCTTGAGGGGCTCAGCGGATCTACCTGCACCAGACTCATCCAACTCTATAACTCAATGTCATCCCCTTCGTTCCTGATGGCGAATGAGACAAATCATAATCTACTAAGATCATTGTTGGAGTCCATCAATGCTATTGTGGAGCATCAGTATAAGAGTAAGTCGCACCATCACTGGGAAGTTAGTTGACTTGTGTTCTGACGAATTCCCGCAGAGAACCCCCACTTCATATACGCCATTATTAGGAATAGAAAGCGATTCGAAGTCCTGCGCTCTTTCACATTGGAGAGTGGCCAGGAGGAGATAGAGAGACGTAACCGAAAAAAGAAGGAGGCTGCTGCCTCAAATGACCCATTGGAGACTAACTCGACGAGAAGCTCGTTGGAGAGTCTACGGAGCCCCACAGCGTCTATCACGCGGGTACCTACACTCCATGATGTTCCCGAGGATGGAGCATTCGCCGTTGGTGACGATGACGACAGCGATGATGAGCAACGGCCTACTCCATCTCCTTCAAGCCATAGCGAGAATCCGTCCCGTGCATCTTCTGTAGAACCCCATGCGGATGGCAGTGATGTACCAAGACAGCTTCGAGGCATGTCGGAAAAGGCCAGGGGTAAGATGCCGGCAGGACCGCGCTTCTCCCGGCAAAACAGCACAAGCAGCTTGGGCGGCTACTCTATATCCGGCCAGTCCCAGACCGGGGCCTTTGAGCCAACGGCTGAATGGATTGATAGCTGGCTCCCAGAGCTGCCGCTTCATACCATCTTGACGCTGATCAATCAGCTCACGGCGCTGCTACCTCGCCAATCCATTGCTACAGACTCGCCCACGCCGGCAGTTTTACAGGGGATCCAGGAGATCCAACTTGTTGGCGTGGATGCCTCCCCAGTACGGGTTCACATGTTTGAATGGTCACCGATGGCGCTAGGATGGTACGAGTCTCTTCTTTGGGGGTTCGTCTTTGCCAGCGAAATGCAGGTTGCCAGAGGCACTGTGGGCATCTGGAACACGACCAACATCAAGCTCTTCCATGTGCAACAGACGGCAGCACAGGGCCCTTCGCTAACTTACCCCCGCGGAGCTGTGGATGCGGTTGGAAGCAACATCGTATCTCGCATCGGAGCTATCAACCTCCGGGGAGCTGCAGGTTCACCTGTCCCACCAGGAGGAGCCCAGGCCCCGCGACGGAGCGGCTAGAAGAATCTGTGGTGATGGGTTTCAGCTTGGTTTGTTGGCTGTTGTGTATGTTTCTTGGAAGGGAAAAGAGGGGGACACCAATTGCAGTCATTGGTTTTGCTTGTGGCTGAGGTGCCATTGTGGCGACAAGATGACCGGCGTCGTGTGGCGGCGATCAGTTACACTACAAGTGAGCGGCCTTCTTCGAGCTGTTGGGTACCATGCCGAGCATGCCTGGGGATCGGATGTTGTATGGAGGATGTGATAGGAGGTTTCAAGAACTTGGTTCTGCAAAGGACTGATAATCATGGGCGGACATGAAGTCCAAGGGAGGCCGCCCACAGATCTGCTCAGCCAGTTGTGGCGAGAGCAATGATAGAACAACTACAGGAATACCTAGATAACAAATAATGAGCTTCAAGATCCCATATGACTATAATTGTACACCCTCCAGCCACAGTGTTGGCGCAGGGCTCTATCTAGGAGAGTGGCGAGTGCATACGGACGCCTTACTTGCATGTCGTGTAGCATAAGACATAGAATATCAATTGGGCAGGTGGGTTGGTGACACACACAAATGCGATCTAGTCGAGTCTCAGTGACGATAGCAGACGTCGCTTTAGCACTCATCTAAAGTCCCAAGATGATGTCAATGCGCTCACTCTTCGCTACCCTAGGTTCGTACTGCTTTCTCTCCGCAAACCTCAATGTTCTCCGAGAGGTCAAAGGAAGAACCCCAAACTTTCCAACTGAAGTGACACACTGCCATTGCATCTCATCGTCGAATCTTCGGCTGGTCGGACCCTTGGTTGATCAATTTCCCGTTCGAAACCTGGCAAGGGTTCGCAAGGTCGCACTAATTCAAGGACTCGTCAGCACCGCCACTGTTTCATGACTTCCAAGGCACGGCTCGTGTGGCTGCTATCGCGGCAAATTGGGAAACTGGCCAATGGAGGTAATTGTGCAAGTATCTAGCCACAGATAGGTGGTTGTGACTTGTGAGATCGCCCAGGGCGCGCGTCAAGTGAAGGATGACGACGGACGAGAGGCTCCAAAACGTCCATTGGTCTTTTGAAAGCATAACGTCCAATGGGCGTGGCTTGAGGTAAGTTTCTGGAACTTGGGAAAACGGTCCATGTTCATTGTTCGAGACCCTCTTTCTCTTTTCTTTCTCCGGTCTCCTCTTCTCCTCTTCTCCTCTTCTCTCGGCCCTCCTCTCGCATTGCAGGCTTGTGACCTTGTCGTCAATTCAGTAAACCCCCCCACTAAGCCAAACAGGCCCAACCACCCCCTACCTAGTCCGACCCCTTAAATATGACTATGTACGGTATCATTGGCAATATGGCGCGCATTGCGTACCAGATCCCGGGTCCCTCTCGTAGGGTTTCCTCCGGTCAAGCCAAGGAAAAAGGAAGAAGTTTGTGATGCGATAGGTAACAGAGAAATGCGGACCGGGAGGGGAGGGGGGAACAAGCAGTTGATAAACAAAAAAAAACCATTCCACAAACAACAGAGGCTAAAACCAAAATAGCTATACGGCATACAGGAGAAGAATGCGGGTAGGTACACTGCGTACCCGAGGAAGTACACGAGAATGGCTTAGAACAAAAACGGTCAAACCTTCTGGCGCTACTACTTTGGCGCGCATGAATGTACATGATTGTATTAGTCGACCTTGCATAAGCACAGCAAAAAGTAGGTACTTTTTTCTCTTGGCCTGCTTCTCGGATGGCCTGATAAAGGTGCGCCAACGGCTTTTACGGCTTTTTCGAGTCCGCATGCAGGTCCTGGTATATTCTTCTGTATGTACTTATAAACGAGGGGGGGTGTGCCTCTAAAGGCACCTACCTCTCCTCCTCTCAAGCTAGGTACCGACCATACCTACCTAGTCCCCTACCTCTTTTTTGGTTTTCTTCAGCCCAGACCATATCCCCATCTGCTGGCTGAAGATCCATTTCGTTCTTTTATTTCTTTTTCCCTTCCTTCCTTCCTTTCTCACATGTATACATATTCGTTGAAGGACCGCTGCGTGTCTAGGCGGCACTGAAACCTTCAACTGTTTTTTTTTTTTTTTTTTTTTTGGTTTTTACTTGTGAACTGTCTCGATCGATTTCTCGACTGTCGTTTTCGATATATCTTCACACTTATAATTTACTAACCATAGCCATCTTCACCTGTCTCGTCCCATAACTTCGAACACTGCATAACAAGCTCTTTGGAAACGAGGAATAATAGAGCTGGATCAACAATGGCGGATCCAAGCAGTGATGTCCAGATAGCCCCTGGTGAGGAAGTGAAGCCTTATAAGATTCATGTGAGTACACATAACTCAACTCGTCTTTATGCTGAGACATATGGCTAATCCGAGATCATCAGATCCCTACCAAGCATCTTGACCTCACCAGACAGAAGCTGGAGCTTACTCGTCTTCCCCATGAGGGCTCCAGCTCCAGCTCAGCCAACAAGTCTAAAGACTGGTGGGAGCCAAAGCCGATCGTGGAACCGCTCATTGATTTTTGGTATGCACAACACACCAGAGGGCACACGAAAACATGCCGGAAGAAGGTTCAGGATTCTAGACTAACATATGGCTCCTACATAGGCTCGAGAGATACTCCTGGCGCGAAGCAGAAAGCACGCTCAACAACACCCTCCCCCAGTTCCGCACCACCATCACTCTTCCGAATCTCGACAACGCCGCCCTCCGAGTCCACTTCATCCACGCCCGCTCTCCCCATCCCGATGCCGTGCCTCTCCTCCTGGTCCCTCCTTTCCCCTTCACCAACCTGTCCCTGGGGCACCTCATCAAGCCCCTCACAGATCCTGATGCGGATCCAACATCACAAAATGCCACCTCTCAGCAAAAGCAGCAAGCCTTCCACCTCATCATCCCCTCCCTCCCCGGCCTCGGCCTAAGCGACGCCCTCCCAGCCAACCTCTCGCCCATCCCCGCCTCCGCCACGATCCTCGACACCCTCATGCGCCGCCTCGGCTACGCCCAGTACCTCGTCACGGGTTCCGGGCCGGGCCACC
>RAOC01000449.1:0-34165 GCA_009804845.1 Neurospora sp. FGSC 26637
CTGTATAAAAGAAGGCCTCCCGGCCTTCGTTCTATACTGGGCTCTTCAGCAAGCAATAGCTTTCACAATCGATCAGTACCTTTTGGCTACTACTACCGTTGTTCCTATTCCCAGCGATATACTCCTGTGCTTGTAACGGTTCGTCACATTAATAAGGAAGGGGAATGACTCGTCCTTGGTTTTGATAGTTGAGTGTGCAAATTGGCAGTTGGCAGTGGTAAAGGCGGGCATAATGCCTCTGACGCAGGTTACTCGGCGGATGGATAGTTGGGTTTGTGCACGCTTCTTCGGTTTACCACTGACATTGGTAGTCGATGATATGCTCCGCCTTGATGTGACGGGCTAGGCTGCTTAAATCGTTGTCTTGATATGATGCCAGGCGCGGGTCGAACACAGCCACGCCAATTTCGGACATGGTGCACCACTTCGGTGGAGGGGTCCTGCATTGTTTGAAATGGTCAACCAACTCAAAATCGAGGGCCGCGATTATGGTATCATCCAGTTCAGCCTGGAATGTTTCAAGGTCGTCATATGTCATGACATGCTTCGGTGAGGTCGCCCAGGGATGGCCGCTAGCGAAATATTCAGGCATGTTCAATGGTGAATTGCGGTTGTTACTGTGGGTGGTGGAAAGGTTCTGGCTGGCTTTTGTTAGAATGATGTTCATGAGTAGATGTATATAGGTAGGAAGAAGTGGAAAGGAGGTATTTACTTGGAAGAAAACAAGTGTCTTTGGAAATTAAGGCTCCAAGATGTCTTGAATCTTAAGGGGAATGATCAGGGAAATGGCCGAAAGGGTTTGTGAAGTCAGTGTCTGGCGAGGTTCTCGTAAAGACTTCTGCTGTGAGCTAAAGAATAGGAGCAAGAAGTCAAAAACAGATCCAGTTTGGGGGTGGAGGAGGAGAAAAAACTTATCGATTTCGGACGCCGAGTGAAGGGAAGTGGAAGTGGCTACAACAGACCAGAGGTCCACAAACGTTTTTTGTGTCCGTCGTCTCATGTTTTGGTGTTGTTGATGCACCATCCGGGTTTAGATCAGAGTGACCGTACTCCGGATTGGGAATAGCTTCAGGTTTACGGACCGTTTTCCAAAAAGTGAATGGAAAAAACTGACCCAAGGCCCCTTCACCTTGACTGACATCTGTTTCTCCATGCAAGAAACCTTGCCCTACCCGTTAACAGATCGATTCGTCTGGCCGAGAGGACCAAACAGACACAGCCATACTTGCTCGTCTGGTATGTCCCGTGACTCAGGCTTGAAAGGGCGGGAAGATTGCAGCTATCGGGCCCAACCCTTCCATTCACGATGTCCCCTCGAGGAAGGTCAGTGAATTGTTTTCGTCAGCTCCATCTGGTCATCCAGCCATAACCGAGGACCGAAACAAAACGTGCAAAAGGGGAAATACTGGTAAGGCAAACACAACCTCCATCTTGGCCCACCGGAACCTCCTCCTTTTGCCTTAAACCCCCTTGAGCCTTGCGTTGAGACATCTGCGGCCAGAGGCACGAATTATATAGGGCAATGTCCGAGGGAAGCCAGGGCGCCGCGTTCGCACTCGAGTCCGGTGCATTTACTCGGCTATCGTCACAGTCCTATAACTCCGTGAGGCCGCCTTGCTATTTGCATTGAAGCCCATCGTTGTATGCGGCGAGCAATTGATCGGTGGTCGTCAAGTTAAGGTTCTGTACAAGTAAGGAGAAGATGGGACTGAAGGCTGTGGTGGTTGAGTCGAGGATGTCCGCTGCAAATGATTGCCATGTGCCATGTGCACCATACGAAGTACGCTATAACTCATGTCTGCACAGAAAAGCGCTGACCAATCAAAAGTCGCAATTGCCATACAGGCCATCCGGATCGGGAAGGTGGTCCGTGTCTAGCTGCACAATGTCAAGCAACCGAAGATTCTCCGGTCGTCAATGACACGACAAGAAGGATCAATGAGACAAAGAAAAACAACCATCAATGGCAGAGACCACTTCGAGTCACGCAAAATTACACCCTGAGTGAACCGAATATGAGCTACTAAAGGATAGGTGCCAAAAAACCTAGAGAAAACGAAGAAATTTTGGTTGAACCTGGAGTCCCGCTCAGACTCCTCCATGGTCATGATCTTGAGAAGTAACATCAATTTGGCGACACAGTCGCTGGTGGCGTTGCCGTGTGGAGGTTCATGCCTTCTCCGAGCGCGCCGAGGAAAGCCCTGGAGAAAAACCGCGAACCAACGATCACACAAACCCCGGATGTATGCCGTTGCCTATCAGGGCCGGCAGATCTCGACATCCGAGCCACGGGCAGTCATCGGACTCGTAATAATCGACCTTCTTCGGAGGAATTCAAGAAGCTGAGCGACCGTGTCATTGGTAGCGTTGTGCAGGGGGGCTACAACTCCGTTCTAGGTGACTCCCAAGGCACCCAGGGAGTTGAAAGCCGCGTCCGCGCCGGCTTGGACTACGCGCTGGTTTCCCTGGCGAAATCTGCGTTGAAATGGGGACCAGAGCTGGTAGTCCCAGATCTGGACGTCGGAACCGAGTGAGGACAGATCCAGTCCCGCCTCGTTGAAGATAGTGACCTCGGTGTGGGCAGCGCAGAAGATGATACGAACGGAACGCTGTTTGGAGTTCTGGACTTCCTCCTCCGTGGGGTTGTGGTTCACAACTTTGTGGTCAGAGCCTTGCTATCCTCGTCCGCAATGAAGAACCATGAAATGGAAGTATATACTGTTGTAGCTACCTAGGTATCCATGCCCGGTATCAAAGCGTAGAGGTACTGTCAAATGAGTGATCATCATCAATCAAGGCTTCTGTTTTTCTCTAATCCAGGGCAGCTATATGCGAGTGGCCAGAAGTTCACTTCAAAAAAAAGTTGACTAGAGGTAGGTAGAGAACAGGCGTGCGTGATGGCCCCCATCAGCAGGGAGGCCGTAAACAGGAAGATCAAGGCTCAGCTTTATACATATTGACAGTCGCAGGTTCCCGCTTGAATCTTTGCCTGATGGCAGCTTCGCATGGCGATGCTTGTTATGATGAAACAGCAAAGATTTGCCCGGCAAGCTCCATGAACAGCAGACATTGAAGCCGCCAAAAAAGCAGGGCACGAGTGCTCTTGCTCCACAGTTTGTCTACCGTTTCTACAGGACAAACTGATGACATCGTAAAGAGGAACACACTGCAAAGCAGTTGACCACTTGGGAAACTACATACAATCTTGTATAGCGAATGCACTAGGTAATCTCCCTAGCTTGATTGTTCAGCCTGAGTCAACGACTAGAAGTCATGTAAATAAACATCAACAATATCAACAACAACATGAACCGAATAAGCAAGATTGCAAGAATCAACATGGAATCAGAAGTGATAGCATTCCACCTAGTTCCAATACCAACAAAGTCGAAAAGCTGATGAATGGTACCAATCTGTTGTGCCGTCTACCTCAACTACCAATCCCTGACTCACCCCCTGATTCCATGCACTTCATGTTTGATGTTTCCTCCAGATGCAATCACCCTCTAGCCAGTAGCCGCTTTCCCCCTTGTTCCCCATGTCCCATGTCAACCGTCACCCACCATGCTACCATCATACTTCCACTTTCACCCGTCGCCCTTGCCTCACGCGTGAACCGTGAATGCTGCCACTCACTCCTCCTTCCACGTCACCGCGTAGCGGTTGAGGTAGTGGCTGTGGCCACATAGAAGCGAAAGCTTCGATTCACTGCCAATCGGGCAGAGAGAACGGCGTTTTGGATTTGGCATTGCTGACTCCCGCGGCACGGCTTCAAACTTCGGCCTTGCTTGTGCGAGAGACCTTGCCGATGCCTGCTTCCCCTTGAGCTTTGGGTGATGTATCACAGTTCCCGCAGGCTTGTTGTTTGAGAGCTTGCTCATTGGCTCCTTTTTGATGGATTTTGCGCTTGCTGATGCTAACCGCAAACTTTTGCGTCGTTATGGTGAGTTCAGTCAGGTCTGCGGGCATGTTCCTTACCTGTGGAACGGAATTTGGCCCAGTGGATGGCGGCGGATGATCGCTCAGGGGCGGGCTTACTGGTGGTTGGCGGTTTGGCAGTGCCTGCATGTGGCGCGGTACTCAGAATTGAGAGAAGCGTTGACGAGCTGCCTGTTGGGCTTGCTAGATCCGATGGGTCTGGTGGCATGCTTGTTGCCTCTGTGGTCGGATTTGCTGCGCTTGGTGTCTAGAGGAGGGGACCTGGTGCTTTGCCAGGAGACCGTCTTCTTAGTTTGGCCCCTGCTGTGAGCGACGAGAGTCCAGCCACTTTCCTCAGTCTTTGTGGTGGATGGGGTAGAAGTAGATGCTGCAGCGGGGCTGATGAGTACAGGCTTGCTCATCTTGGCCGGCAGTCCACTATGGTGGTCCTCAACGGACTCCGGCAAATTGGAAAGGGACGACCAAGGCGTGGTAGACTTCCAGTCCCAGGATGATGAGGTCCAGGTCGTGGAGGGCCAGCTGAAGGTCGGTGACCATGGGGGACTGGGATTGGAGATCCTCTCTGCCGGCTTGCGCAGAGCATCGGCCCAGCTGCTTGTCTCCGGCGCGCTACCGGCAGTCGTGGAAGTGACACCAGCCTTGATCTCAGCCATTGCGCTCTGGTGCATAATGACAGGCTCAGGATCTTTGATTTCCTTGGGCTTCTCCCCCGGTTGAAGTATCGGGCGAAGCTCCTGATTCGACTTCCAAATTTGGTCATTGATCCATGACAAGTCAATCGGATTCAGGACCCCAGGGTACAAGTCCGAGCGACCACGCCATTCCTTCCACTCATCCTCGGTCATAAGCATGAACCTCAAGAACGCGACAAGCTGGGTGAAGGTGTCATTGGCAGCGTTATGGATCACTGCCATGCCCCCGGCCCCCGTTCCGAGGGCCCCAAGACTGTCAAAGGCCTTTTCGGCACCCGTCCGAGCCTTTTCGTTTCTCGACCGGAAGGGCTTGAACTGTTGAAAGTCCCATGCTATGGCCCCGTACCAGCCGACATCGACATCCATGTCATGGAACCAGTTGGATTCCATGCGCGCGTCCCAGCAGATGATCCGCACCATGCGACGCTTGCCCGTCTCAATCTCTTCTGCGGTGAGATTTCTCATGGACAGATCGCGCAGAAGGCGATCAAGGTCAGATATTGCCTCGTCATGGGTTCGGAAGCAGGACTCGGTGACCATGCAGTGATGAGGCTTTGCCGTATGCACCTTGTCGTGGGTCTTGTGGTGCGGGGCGTCGCACGTCTCTTCGGTCCATTGCCGCCAGCGATTGATGATTGCGTGATATGTAATGATGTACTTGGCGATCGACGAAAGCCTCTCTGTAGAGGTGTTAAGAGGCGATTGCTTTGGACTACATGTAGTCGCCGAAGTAGACCCGGAATCGAGACGAACGTCCCGAGGGTCGAAAAATGAAGCACCGACCTCGGACACCTTCTCCCAAATCTCCAGCCCGTTCGCATGGAAACCATTCCGGTGGTCGATTCCTTCCAGATCGATGGCTACGATTACGGTGTCGGCATACAAGGACTGGAATTCAGCCAAGCCCCTATAAGTCTTAACCTCGGGTGGTGGTTCTGGCATAGGAACCGTGGGCTGATACGAGTAACACTTGAAGCACATTTTGTTGAATGTGTAGGTAGGTGAACCAGGGTAACTCAACCGCTTGATACTGAAATGGTGCGCCGCTGAAGACTTTTGTCAGCTAACCGAAAGGAAGAGGTTGTGAACGGTCGACAAATAGATCAACTTACGTTTGGTGTAGGTAGGTACCTGAGAGCTTGTGTACGGAGACAAATGTGAGTACGTTCTTGGAGAAGGAGGGAAGTTAGCTTTGTTGGTTGTGCTCTATAGGGAGGAAGCAAAAAAAGGAGGAAGATGGCGATTGTGGAGGGCTATAAATAGTAATCCTGGAGGGTCAGAGGTATGGAATATTTTGAGTGGTGGGCCACATGCAGTACAGGTGAATGGTTGCCAGGAGTTGCTGTGAAGGGAAGGGCCTCACCATAAACCTTGAGTGGTGATCATGTTGAAAGAGACGGGACTGCAACAGGTTCCCCTATTGCCAGAGGGATCATGGCGTGGTTGGTGAATGGGTGGCATTTTGAAGGAGATAGTATGACAGTTTACCACGTCGCGTTTGGCGTCGGTCCGACTTTTGTAGAGGTATGGAGCTCGGAGACGTGTCTGAGCTGATTTACGGACGATGTGATGAGAATTGGTTGGATGGAGGAAGAAGATCTTAAAACGAGCGAGGAGTGCTCCTCTTATGAGTCTGTGAAAGCCGAGACCTTGGGTACCTTACCTTATAGTATGGGAGTTTACCTAGTTGTACATCTACCAACGCCCGTTGTCTCGTAGAACCTTTCGGCTTTAGTCTTTTTGGCATGGCCGAACCGGTTCAAACCGGAAGCCAGAGCTGAAAATCCCAGTGCTCAACGTCGTCGTCACAGGAATAGTAGCCAATATCGTAGAAGAGCTTGAACTCAGCGTTTGCATCCCAGGACAGGACGACAACCTTGCGACGGATGCCGTCGGCAACTTCCGTCTCAGTAAGGTTTTGGCTCTCCAGAATTCTGAAGCAGCTGGCTCATCACCTTCTGGCTTGACTGGACGTCGCTGAGACAGAACGTTGCGGTGTAGGGCTAGGGCTTGTGCGCCCCTCCATGCCAGGCCTTGTAACGATTTGGGCAGGTTTTCGATGTCACCCAAGTCCACTCGTCGATGATCGTGTGCTGAACTTGGATGGCTTGGAGTGGGTGTAGGTTAGTGGTAACGTGGTGGTGGTGGTGCGGTGTCGGGGGAGAGAGAGGGGAAACAGGATATGAAAGGGAAGAAACGGTAATAAGAAACAGAGGACGGTATATAAGACAGGTGAATTTGTAGAGCACATCGGCGGAAATATCTCCTTCCATCACTTCCTGTCCATCTGCATTTCTCGTCGATCAGGCATATGTCGGTATAAGCCATCAATCAATTAGAAAGCCGTTCGACAAGCGACGTATAAGGCATGGGAAAGGGAAATGAAATGTTGAGTAGTGATGCTAGCTACGTTAACTGGGTTCTTCTTGTGCCAATGTAAATCTGATGAGGGCTAACTAGAGGTAACCTTCTGCAAGCGGAATCATGATAACCATCCAAGCTCCGAACTCCCAACTGAAAGCATACTGAAATTAGCTGCAAAACTGCCTTAACCACTGATTCTTGGTGATCCAACTTTAGACCATGGGAATATACCGCCTCCGTTTTCCCTTTCCGTGCTTCTTCGTCATCTTGTTTGACGATCCAGCCTTGCTGGAGTCATTGCCGGTAGCAGAGGGTGTAGCAGAGGGTGTAGCAGAGGGTGTAGCAGAGGGTGTAGTAGAGGGTGTAGTAGAGGGTGTAGCAGAGGGTGTAGTAGAGGGGTTAGTAGAAGGAGAAGCTGATGATGACGGCGAGGTTGAGGACGAAGTAGTGGGTGAGATATCAGGCGGTTTGGTGAGCGGCCTGCCGATACTTTGGATGGCGCCAACGGGCTTCTTCGCCCAGACTCCGTTAGCTGACTTGACATATGCCTTTGCGGGTTGACGTGTGGCGGAGAGAGAGGGGAAGGCGGCAGCGTCGTCCAAATCCGGGGGAAAGCCGGCGTTATGATGATGAGGAACGACAGTTGAAGCCTCAACTGACGCATTCTTGGTGTGATGGATACCTCGATTCCTGTTCCTCTTGCTGCGGCAGCGGAGGTAAGGATTCTCATCCTTATACTCGCACTTGCGGCGAATCCCCGCAGCCTGCTCTTCCAAGGTAAGATTCTCAACGGCAAGGCGGTCCAGAAATGCAGCAAAGTCTCTGAGAGCCTCCTGGGTCGATATGACCTTGCTGAAACAGAATTTTGCGGCGTAGGGAGAGGCAGAATGTGGTTTGGACTTGGGGTGTTCCGGGTAGTGCCACCGTCCAACCTTGTTTGCTGGGCAGGTTACTCGGGTGAGCCACGCCCAATCATGACTGATCGTATGGCTGACTTTGATGCCCTTGATACATTCTGCTTCATCAAGCGACGAGGAACGGGGATCGTAGGCGGCACATCCTACTTCGGAGACCTGGTCCGAGATCTTTTCGCTTGCGTTGTGGTCGGTGGTTTCGAAGTCCAAGGCAATCGAGATGGTGTCCTCCAGAGCAATTTTGAACTCTTGCAACTCATCGTATGTGGAAACCTCCGGCGGCGGGGGGCATGCGGACTTCATGGTGATAGTGAAGCTAGTATTGGTTGCTGAACAATATTGTAGGCACCGAGGTTGAGGTAGGAGTGGGTGGAGATAAGGTGGTTTGGGGGCTTGGGGAAAGAGAGAGGCGGACACAGAATGAAAACTTTAGAATTTAAGGGAAAAAAGGAAGAATAGAGAGGAATTTATATAAAACCATTTACCAAACTTTGGGACAGATCAGGGCAAAGGTTCAGCCAACCTATGACTGCATATTATGATCCTTCACTCGCAGCACCGGAGGCCCGACGGAAACCTCAGCATGCACCGGACCAAAGCAACCACGAACGAAAACCACAAAGCGCCAACAGGACCGCGGACTTTCAGGTTGTCTACTGCAGCCAATATACGCGTCATTGCCGAAAGCCGCAGTCCTCGTGCTTGAGAAACCTCGTTACAGCATTGATGCTGGCTGTGAATGCAATAGTCGTCAAGTCAGATAAAAAAAAGCCTGGAAGCCAACCTGGAACCGACTGCTCCGGAAGTCCGGATAGC
Organism: Neurospora sp. FGSC 26637; assembly: GCA_009804845.1. Classification (NCBI taxonomy): domain Eukaryota; kingdom Fungi; phylum Ascomycota; class Sordariomycetes; order Sordariales; family Sordariaceae; genus Neurospora; species Neurospora sp. FGSC 26637. Next base: position 8,726 of record RAOC01000449.1, read on the forward strand.
TGCTGCGGGGATGGCTTTCGAGCACCAAGGTTTTTACAAGACCACCGGTAAGCCCCCTCTTCAATTCACCACCACTTCAATCCTCTTCAATGCTCAACCTTTCGGCATCCATCTCCACCAACATTTCCGTCCATCATTCAGCGATGCGTCTCTTCGGCCACTGGGCCCGTGCTTGCGGATACTTCCCATCATGGAACAAAAAATAAGGTAGGTAAGAAAGCAAGAAAGGCTCCAGGCCCGGCGTCAGAGACATGCTTGGGCACTTGACCCCTTTCCTCGTTTGCTGGCGTTAACGACACCATGGCGAATGTCTGAACGGAAGTGGTGAAAGCTCACGTTCAAATATCAACCTTGTAATTTGGTTTCAACCAATCTGATTCAAAAGATGCAAGGAGTTAAGGTGCATAAGCAAATGCTGAACTACAGCGTCAGGAACATGTTGTGCAGTGCTGATCCGAGTCTGCGCCTTTTGGGTCGTACAGGATCCGCACAGGGAAAGGAGAGGATCCACAAATTGCCACCGGAAAGGGAAATCGAGTAAACAAAGCCATCATGTTCCGATTCCTAGGTGTGCCTGCCGCGTGCATCGACATGACGACAACATCCGAACCGTGCACTAACAGCAGCGGCCCTCTGCTCAGGTACCCCTCTCCACTATAAGCAGCGTTAAAGAGCTGCCGATACTTTGCGTCTGTTACGAGGCCTTCCACTGCGCCCAGTCCCGCCAACACGACAGCTTTTCCAACCAACGTCACTTCCCCCCGTCCAATTCTTCAGCCTCGCGAACACCCCGCTTCCATCCAGAGGCTCAAAGAAGCTTGCGTCGCCAACCATCTCGTGTCCCATCTCAGATCTGCGCGACACTACAGTGGTACACAAGCCCAACGACCTGACAAGCGACAAGAGCCCAGGGCAACTCGACTCGAGACCGACGTCTGGTTCCCTCCCCGTAATACCAGCTCTCTCAAGTTTCCCCAGAGATATCCCCCAAGATATCCACCAACCGATGAACCGACGAAGCGAAGTACAATGACACGCTGAACCTACGCAGCGCTATGGCTCACTCCCTCTCTCGTCCCGCGCCCGGTCCCCTGCCGTGGCCCTGGCCCCCACCCTGTCTAGAACCCTCTAGCCGAAGCGACGTCAACTGGCGAAGCCACCTGGTATTGTGTGTATATGACAGCTTCTGAGATCGGCTACCGCTCGCTCGGCTACTCCTCAGCCCCAGAAAAATCTAAAAGGCTCCTTCTAGCGGGCTGTGTAAAGACACAGATTCAGGTGGAGCGCATAACAGGGCCTGGAGGGGCTGTGGAAGGGATGGGAACAGGAGCTGGCATTACCGCTGAAGTGTTACTCGCCCTTTCAGTGTTCACTTGAGATTCCAAGCTGCATCAAGGCAGTGAGTCGGACTTGGGAGCATTAGTAAGAACGGAAGTGCTGCGCCAGACACCCGACCTGCACGCTTGTTCCTTTCCAGGTGGAACGAGCTAATTGGCTCCAAGCAGCACGTTGGATATCCGGCAGATGAAGTCGAACAGCGGGGGGACAGAGACAAGGCGTGTCTGATGTATGGTAACCGCGCCACAGTCAAGAGTAAGAAACTAGGAATACGGCGGCACGGCCGGTGAGAGAGAAGAAATCCAGAGAATTTGTGCTAATGATCTTGAAGAAAGGCCTGCCAGGGTGACTAGGAAACCGCTATCTTTGGTTGCTTGCGCTTATTGCCAATCGATGTTGTGGTGTCATGATACTGTTCCTTTATGTGTATGCCAGGCACTCTCCACCCCCAATATCCAAGACGAACAACGTCAATCTGACGCCGCAATACCGAAGGTTCGTTTACCGTGGCTGATGGCCGATGCCCACGTATCCCAAGTACAGCGAGACTTCCCAAACCAGCAAAGACACGAGAATCACAAAAAGCACCCTAAGCACGACCCAATCTCCAAGTTCGGATCAAGTCTCTCATTGAACTCCGCAATCTCCGGATCAACCCAATCCAGCTTCACCATATACTCCTCCGGAAACCACATAAAGTCCCTCATATACTCACTCCACGCCCCCTCCTCGCTATGAAGCAAGTACAAAAACGCCGCCAGCATCGCAAAAACATCATTGCCCGCATTGTGCCCACACGCCAGGACCCCAAGCGGCGCCAGCAAGTTGTAGGCCGAATCGCTCGTTTCCGCGTTCCGCCTGGCCCTTTGGAGGTTATGCCACTTCTGGAGATCCCATAGCTCAATCTTCGCGTTGTTTCCCGCAGGGTCAGGGTACTCAGGGAGCTGGATTCCCCACTGGGACATGATTTTGATCTCTAACCTGGCATCCCAGAAGAGGAGGATGACGTTCCTGCGCTGGCCTTGGGCGATCTCTTCGGTAGTCAGACAGCGGGTGGGCAGGCGGTTGAGGATGTCCTGTAGCTTGTCGCGGATGGCGCGAGCGGGTCGGATGCGGAACCGGGCGAAGACGCCGTCATAGGGGTGGGCTACGTGGCCAACTATTTTTCCACCTTTGCCGGGCCAGGTTGTGTGCATGAAGGCGTCGCAGGTCAAGGGGGTGGTTTTGCGCCAGTGGGAGGCGATGTAGTGCCGGACGTGGATTTTCTGGAGTCTTTCTTCGATAGTATGTGTTGAGGAAGCGGCATCCCTGGGGTCGTAGACGGCAATCCCGAGCTCGGACATCCGTTGGGACTCCGCCAGTACTTTTTGGTGCCTTGGGTGATCAATCATTTCGAAGTCAAGGGCCACCAGGATTGTGTCTTTGAGATCATGGGCTATTTCGGCAAGCTGACCGTGGTACCAGACTACAGGTGGCTTGCGTACCGGGCATCTGGGAGTCCTGGGGCTGGGACTTTCGGGCACATCTGGATCTTTATGAGCGGTTGTCAGCTGGGATATCGGATAGTGTTTTGTGAAATCGTGACCGGCCTACCTTGGCTCTCCTCGCCTTCGATAGGTGGGAGGGGAGGGAAGTTAAGCTGCTTTCTCATGGTAAGAGAATAATTTGTGATTGTGTCGATAGAAATACTGATTGGCGCTAGATGAAGGGATGACCCGTTCTCGCTAAGAGCATTAGAGAGGGGCCGAGTTGGTTAGGATATTGAGAGATGGGGAGAACGCAGTTGACGCTTGTTTGGGAGAAGACAAACGTTTCACTGCCTCAGAACATGTTTACATCCCACCTGTAGTTAGCGGGCTTTCAGTCGGCAGGTGCTATCGAAACGCTGAAGGAAGTCGTGATCGGCATCAAGGACTTACTGCTCTTTGTACCTTCCTCGTCAGAGAAATACGGCTCGGTGATGTGGGCGTCGGTGTGTGTTTTGTGAACGTATGTCCACTGACGAAACCATCATGGATTCAAGATCGTAACCGTGACCTTGTACGGCTCTTTGAGTGCTTCGATAGAAGCCCCATATCGACCCCACCAACGCATGCATGAACATGACTATCCAATGGCCCGAACCTGGTGAGATTTGAGGAACACGATCAATCGGCGGAAACTTCGCGGAGTGTTTCAACACTGCGCTACCCGCTTACAATGACGCGTGGTGATCCTAAAAATGGCACGAAAGCGAATTGCCCGTTTATGCCCGGCCGTCGCTTCTCGCTTCCACCTTCTTTCCGGCCAGGACTCATTGCTCAGTGCTCACGACCATCAAGTTGGATGATATGGGGTGGTGAAGGAACAAGAGAAGAGCCGGCGCAGTGTCCCAAGTCTCTTGTTGTCTTTAATACCCCAACCGACCGAGTGATACAGGCCTTGGGTGCTCAGCCCATTGAGAATTTGTACTCTGTGTTGAGAATTTGCTTGTTGTGTTATGACTCGCCGTCAAGGATGACAACGGTCACAAACACGTAAACATAGCTTTCAAACTAAGAGCCCGACATGGGCTGATTGCTCAGCAACCAACAAACAGGACTTCCTGGTTGTGAAAGTCTCCATCGCCTCCTGGCACACGGTTGTTTTCTTCTCAGACAATGGTTGGCGGATGATGGCTCATCAGCAAGTCCTACAGCAAGTAAATGACGGACTTAGACAAGAACCTTGAGTGCTTGATCGAAACAAAATGCAACTGGGGGAGGTAGGAATGCATGACTCCGGCAATAGAGACGGCATGGCAAGCTTTCGAATGGATTGAGGTTTGGATGATGATCCAAACCAAGATAATGTAGAAAGGATTGTGAGAAGGGGACAGAAGCATATGGAGATACCCAAACTACAGGGTACCTAGTTCAAAGTACAGGGTAGGCAGGTTTCGGCCCTGAGGTTGCAGAGTGTACACGAGGAACTTCATCGTCGGCGATGTTTTGGAAAGCGAAACGCACGGACAGGAATGAGATGTCGTCTTGGCCGGTAAAACCATGGCTGTTTGCCTGCCGGCCGGAAACCTTGTGCACAGTCCTCATCGCGACTTGTGGCCCAAGCTGACGCGGCTGATCCAGAGTGGTGGTCCACTGCGAAGTGGGCTGCTGGCACAAAAAGTCCACTAAAGGGTGGCGTTGGTTACGTCGCCAGCAGACGCGCAGCGCTGAAGTGCTGAAGCCAACGGAAAGCGCTAGTCCTGTCTGGACCTTGGCTCGGACTTGGCCAACCGTTTTGGTGGGAAAAAGTGTCCCAAGGCGAACGAGAAGTGTCCAGTTCGGAGACAACACCAGCAACGCCAACGTCGACCGAGTACCCGACACCATCGAGTCGATTGCTCCCATCACCAACATAACATACGCGCGTCGACCACACTCCCAAAGACCCCGTTCGATGCCGTCTCTATAGTCGTCAACCACCGAACCGCCGAACCGCTATCATGGCGCCGCTCGTCGACAACGCGCAGATCCAGTCTGCCGAGTTGTTGAGGCCGCTGCCTCTCTACCTCCACGCCTACGTCTGGCCTTTTGCCATTATCTGGCCCATCTTTTTCCGCTACTATCTCGATCAGGACCTCTACGATAAGCACATCAACGGCCAGGAATGGACCTTTGTCTGGGCCGGCACCATCATCACCGTCCAGGCCCTCGTCTGGCTTTGCACCCACTGGAACATCAACCTTCGTGCTGCCTTTACCGCGAAGAAGGCCCGCTCCGTTAACGATGCCCAGCTGATCAAGGTCATCCCCATCGCCAACGCTGGCATTTCCGATATCTGCCCGATTGTGCGCGATACTGTTAGTTTGCCCCTGTCAAGTTGTTTTTCCTAACGGCATGCTAACCCTGACCACCTCACAGGCCGGAGGCAAGACCAACATCTCCTTCCTCTTCCAGAAGCGCCGATTCCTCTACAATGCCGAGACCAACTCTTTCAGCACCCTCACGTACCAGATCGACGACGAACCCAAGCCCAAGCTCGAAGTCTTCCAAAAGTCCAGGGGCATCACGACCGCCTCGGAGCTCGACCGGCTGGAGCAGCACTATGGCATGAACACGTTCGATATCCCCGTTCCCACCTTCACCGAGCTCTTCAAGGAACACGCCGTCGCCCCCTTCTTCGTGTTCCAGGTCTTCTGCGTCGGTCTGTGGATGCTGGACGAATACTGGTACTACTCGCTCTTCACCCTGTTCATGCTCGTCGTCTTCGAGAGCACCGTCGTTTGGCAGCGCCAGCGTACCCTCAACGAATTCCGCAGCATGAGCATCAAGCCCTACGACATCTACGTCTACCGCCTTGGCAAGTGGACCGAGACCACGAGCGACAAGCTTCTTCCCGGAGATCTTGTGTCGGTTACACGTACAAAGGAGGACAGCGGTGTTGCTTGCGACATGATCTTGGTTGAGGGAACCGCCATCGTCAACGAGGCCATGCTTTCCGGCGAGAGCACCCCTCTGTTGAAGGACTCCATCCAGCTCCGTCCCGGTGATGCCCAGATTGACCCCGAGGGTCTTGACAAGAACGCTTTCCTCTGGGGCGGCACCAAGGTTCTCCAGATCACCCACGGCAACCCCGACGAGGAGAAGCCCAAGCTCGCCTCTGGTGTCCCCACTCCTCCCGATAACGGCGCCATGGCTATCGTCACCAAGACCGGTTTCGAGACCTCCCAGGGTAGCTTGGTTCGCACCATGATCTACTCGACCGAGCGCGTCTCCGCCAACAACGTCGAGGCCCTGTTTTTCATCTTGTTCCTCTTGATCTTCGCCCTTGCCGCTTCTTGGTACGTCTGGGACGAGGGTGTTCGCAAGGATCGCAAGCGCTCCAAGCTCCTTCTCGACTGTGTCTTGATCGTCACCAGTGTCGTTCCCCCTGAGCTGCCCATGGAGCTTAGCTTGGCTGTCAACACTAGCTTGTCTGCTCTTGCCAAGTTCGCCATCTTCTGCACTGAGCCCTTCAGAATTCCCTTTGCCGGTCGCATTGATGTTGCTTGCTTCGACAAGACTGGTACCCTGACTGGCGAGGATCTCGTTGTCGAGGGTATCGCTGGTCTTGGCCTCGGCCATTCTGGCACCGACACCCCCCGCGAGTCCGATGGTGCTCACAGCCACATGACCCCTGTTGACGAGGCCGGTTTGGAGACTACTCTTGTTCTGGCCACCGCCCATGCTCTTGTTAGGCTCGATGAAGGAGACATTGTCGGTGATCCCATGGAGAAGGCTACCCTTACTGCCCTCGGCTGGTCTCTTGGCCAGAACGATATGCTCAAGACCAGGACTGGCGCCAAGAGCACCGTCAATGGCAACGTTCAGGTCAAGCGCCGCTTCCAGTTCTCCAGTGCCCTGAAGCGTCAGAGCTCCGTCGCCACCATCAACGCTACCGATTCCAAGACCGGCCAGAAGCTCAGGGGCACTTTTGTTGGTGTCAAGGGTGCGCCCGAGACCATCATGAAGATGCTGGTTACCATTCCCAAGGACTACGAAGAGACATACAAGTACTTTACCCGCCGTGGTGCCCGTGTTCTGGCGCTTGCCTACAAGCAACTCTCTACCGACAACGAGCTGGGCGCCAGCAAGATCAACGACCTTAAGCGCGAGAACGTTGAGGCTGACCTCACCTTTGCCGGATTCCTTGTCCTTCAGTGCCCTCTCAAGGAGGATGCCAAGCAGGCCGTCCAGATGCTCAGCGAGAGCAGCCACCGTGTTGTCATGATCACCGGAGATAACCCGCTTACTGCCGTCCATGTCGCTAGGGAGGTCGAGATTGTCGACCGTGACGTTCTCATTCTGGATTCCCCCGAGCACAGCGCCCACGGCGAAGAGAAGCTCATCTGGCGCAGCGTCGATGACAAGGTCAACATCGAGGTCGACCCTACCAAGCCCATCGACCCTGAGATCATCAAGACCAATGATCTTTGTGTTACCGGTTACGCTTTGGCCAAGTTCAAGGGACAGGTTGGTTGGAAGACGCTGCTCCGCTACACTTGGGTCTACGCTCGTGTGTCCCCCAAGCAGAAGGAAGACATTCTTCTCGGTCTCAAGGATATGGGTTACTACACTCTCATGGCTGGTGACGGCACCAACGATGTCGGTGCGCTGAAGCAGGCTCACATCGGTGTTGCTCTCCTCAACGGTACTCAGGAAGATCTTATTCGCATTGCCGAGCACGCTCGTAACAACAAGATCAAGGATATGTATCAGAAGCAGGTTGACCTCATGAAGCGTTGGGGCCAACCCGCTCCTCCTGTCCCCGCTCTGATCGCTCACCTCTACCCGCCTGGACCTTCCAACCCGCACTACAACGCTGCTATGGAGCGTGAGGCGGCGAAGAAGGGCATCACGGTTGAGAAGCTTGCCAAGACGCTCCACCACAATGCTCCTATCGAGACTGTTACCTCCCCTGGCGCCCAGGCTCTCATCAACCAGGACCCCAAACAGAGACAGGCTGCGGCTGCCCAGAAGGCGTCCACCTTTGCTGATAAGCTTACCTCTGGTATGATGGACATGGACATGGATGACGACGAGCCTCCCACGCTCAAGCTTGGTGACGCCTCGGTCGCTGCTCCCTTCACCTCGAAGCTCCGCAACGTTATGGCCATCCCTAACATCATCCGCCAAGGCCGCTGCACTCTGGTTGCCACCATTCAGATGTACAAGATTCTTGCCCTCAACTGCCTGATCAGCGCCTACAGCTTGTCTGTGCTCTACCTCGAAGGCATCAAGTTTGGTGACGGTCAGATTACCATCAGCGGCATGCTCATGAGCGTCTGCTTCCTGTCCATCTCGCGCGCCAAGTCGGTCGAAGGCCTCTCCAAGGAGCGTCCCCAGCCCAACATCTTCAACTTCTACATCATCGGCTCGATCCTCGGCCAGTTTGCCGTGCACGTCGTTACGCTCATCTACATCGCGCGCTTCTGCGACCAGCTCGAGCCGCGCTCTGAGAGCGTCGACCTCGAGGCCGAGTTTTCGCCTTCGCTGCTCAACTCTGCCGTCTACCTCCTTCAGCTCATCCAGCAAATCTCCACCTTCGCCGTCAACTACCAGGGCCGTCCCTTCCGTGAGTCTCTGTCGGAGAACAAGGGCATGTTCTACGGTATTATTGGTGTCACTGCCATCGCTTTCGCTTGCTCCACCGAGATGGTGCCCGAGCTTAACCAGGCGATGAAGCTCGTACCCTTCAAGGATGAGTTCAAGTACACGATGACTGTGGTCATGATCTTGGATTACGTTGCCTGCTGGCTCATTGAGGTGGTGTTCAAGTACCTGTTCAGCGACCTCAAGGCCCGTGACATTGCGGTGCGCCGTCATGATCAGCTGGAGAGGGAGAAGATCCGCAAGGAAGAGGAGCTCAAGAAGTTGGAGGAAGAGAAGAGGAAGAAGGAGGAGGAAGAGGAGAAGGCGAGGATGGAGAAGGTGGCCGAGTTTGAGAGGCGGTTGCGGGCCAGAATGGGGGGGAGGGCTGAATAGTTGTGGTCATGATGTGGCATTTTGATGAATGTTATGAGTTGGCTAAGTGAGAGAAAGAAAATGGGGTGAGTGAACTGGATATGTTTTATCTATTAAACTACATCTTTATAATTGGGGGCACTGGGAGTTGTGATAGAATTGGTGATGTACAATACATATACTATTATAGATTATGAAGTGGATAGACGTGTTCGATCAGTTCTCAGTGAGCTATTCTTGTCGTGATCCTTCTTTGACCCCAAACTGAACTGTCGTCCAATTGACAAACACAAGATGACACCCTGAAAATTATCGAGGCTCTTCGGGATGAACTGGCCCTTTTACCCGGATGCAACATGTAATTGTTGAATGTAAGTGCACAGACCATCGAACTTCCCAAGTCTTCCTTGTCGTTGTCCTCAGCGACAAGTGACATCGGGGATGTGCTGTCATTTCTGCCTCAGGCCCCAACTTTACAGTGGGCTTGGGCCTCCACAGCGCACAGGGCGGGGTATCCCCAGCCGACCATTCCGAAATGTTGACCGGCTGCGCTAAACCGGATTGGGCGGGCCAGGAACGATGGCACAGCTTCATCAACATTTCGCGCGCGCCGAGATTCCAACTTTTGTTCCTTTCTCTCTTCTCTCCCAACCGTCGTTACACATCCCGTCACGATAGCAACCATGTTCGCCGCTTCCAGAATCCAGACCCGTGCCTTCTCGGCCTCTGCCCGCCAGGTATGTTGTCGTCCATAAAGTGGCATTGAGTAATTACCATGTCATAGCTCCAGCCAGCTCCCCCAAGCTCAACAACACCGGTTCTGAGACTAACATCACCACCCCAACATCACAGCTCTCCAAGGTCGCCGTCCTTGGTGCCGCCGGTGGCATTGGCCAGCCCCTCTCCCTCCTCCTCAAGCTCAACCCCAGAGTCACCGAGCTCGCCCTCTACGATATCCGTGGCGCCCCCGGTGTCGGTGCTGATCTCTCCCACATCAACACCAAGAGCAACGTCAAGGGCTACGAGCCCACCGCCTCCGGCCTCGCCGAGGCCCTCAAGGGCTCCGAGATCGTCCTCATCCCCGCCGGTGTCCCCCGCAAGCCCGGCATGACCCGCGACGACCTCTTCAACACCAACGCCTCCATCGTCCGCGACCTCGCCAAGGCCTGCGCCGAGTCGTGCCCCGACGCCAACATCCTCGTCATCTCCAACCCCGTCAACTCCACCGTCCCCATCGTCTCCGAGATCTTCAAGAAGGCCGGCGTCTACAACCCCAAGCGCCTCTTCGGTGTCACCACCCTCGACGTCGTCCGCGCCTCCCGCTTCGTTGCCGAGATCAAGGGCACCGACCCCAAGGACGAGAACATCACCGTCGTCGGCGGCCACTCCGGCGTCACCATCGTCCCCCTTTTCTCCCAGAGCAACCACCCCGAGCTCTCCAAGAACGAGCAGCTCATCCACCGCGTCCAGTTCGGCGGTGACGAGGTCGTCAAGGCCAAGGACGGTGCCGGTTCCGCCACCCTCTCCATGGCCATGGCCGGTGCCCGCATGGCCGAGTCCCTCCTCCGCGCCTCCCAGGGCGAGAAGGGCGTCATCGAGCCCACCTTTGTCGACTCCCCTCTCTACAAGGACCAGGGCATCGACTTCTTCTCCTCCAAGGTCGAGCTCGGCCCCAACGGTGTCGAGAAGATCCACCCCGTCGGCCCCATCGATGAGGTCGAGCAGAAGCTCCTTGATGCTTGCCTTGTTGACCTCAAGAAGAACATCCAGAAGGGCAAGGACTTCGTTGCCGCCAACCCTGGCAAATAAGTGCATTTCTCTACTAGCTTAGAGGAGTGTTACTGAAGCGAGCGCGCACTTTTTCTTACGTCCCTATGGTTATGCCAATCTTCAAAAGCTCTACTACGTACGACATTCACATGCGTGAAACACAGCAATTGGGTTGTCTGCGTGGGAACGGGTTAGCATAACTGGTGGAGATGGGTGAGGAAGTTCCATCGTTGTATCATCGGACATGACGGAAATGGGTGGAGTTAGTTTCAACCAGGACAAATTCGCGGCCATGACGGAAGTAAGTGGAGTTGGGAAATGTACTTGTGCTATTATCGATATCCATACCGAGGTTTTCTCGGACTCCTCTTTACATAACGGCTCTCTGCTGGTTTACGAAAAAGTTAATGGCTTGGTTGAAGTTTCGTCTGCCTAAAAAAAGAAAAGCAATAATGTATAACTATCATGACCTTGAATGAACGTTCTGTTTGGTGCCGCGGCCCTTTTGTTCTCGCGTTGCATTCGAGTGCTCAAGCTGCCAGGGGCTCGTCCATCATGGCGTTGTCACGAACAGCAACCGAGCTACAATCCCATCACGTCCAATCCATGCCAATCCAGATACGCACGCGGACCACCGGAGATCAAGAGAAGCCCAAGTGGACTCTCCTTCTAATTATACCCACATCCGTACCCGTACCCATCACCCGCTGCTCCCGAGCGAGCGGTCGAACGGACGGCCGGGCCCGCCGGGCTGAACGGAACAAGCGTTGGTGCGATGCCGCCGGCAATCTTTAACTTCAGTTAGACAGCAACCACAGCCCCAACTTCATCGACTTGGCCTCGGCTTCCAAGTGGCAACGCATCTGGATTCTCCGGGTGACAGGCACGTTCTCAACCATTATCCATCAACAGCGTCCGGCGATACCTTGCAACTTGCGCAACATGGAATAACGAAATTGCAATGAGCACTCGGCCCCGGGCACGATCACCAGTCCACTTACACCCGTTGGACAGCCACAATGAGCAACCACAATCGAATGGACAGTCAACATCACTATAGTCCCAGTGCACCCGCGATGCCACAAAAGGAAGCTCAAGCTCTCGCCAAATACCACTCCAAACACCCATTGTCGAGTCCTTACCGGACAGCAATGATTGAGCAATTATTGTTATTGGTTCAAACTTTTCCTTTTTCTGATCGCAATAGCAGCACCACAAGATCAAAGCGAAAACCTCAATATGTGTTGACTAGATAGATACCGATATTGATACCATCTCTGTTACCTCCCCGGACAGTCCCCATGGACAACACGATCCCTTTTTCCGAACCTAACTCCATCTGCCAGTGGCAGTTTGCCTTTTCCCTATCCCAATAATAGGGTATCTTGGGTGCACCTGAGTAGCTCGTCCTACAAATGATACATACTTCAAATGATAAGTTCCCCCTCTGTTCACACCAACATCCTCCCCCCCCCCCCATCCCCCATCACTAAAGGCTATACCTCTCAAGGCCCCCCAGTCATAACCGTCACCACTTCCACCGTCTGCCCATTAACCACCACCTCCTGTCCCGGCTTCACCGTCTCCCATTCCACCTTACTCTCCTGTGCTTGTGGACCCTCCGATAGTGTTGATGTGTTTGCCGCAGCGGTAGCGGAAGGTGTGGTGTTTACCGTAGGCGCAGGAGCCGGAGCCAGAGGAGTCAAAGTGGTAAAAGAAGTAGTCAAAACAGCAGGAGCAGGAGTAGCCTCGGAAGGAGTTGCAGTCTCACTCTCAACCGCCGGCACCAAAATCGTCATCACCGTCGCCTCTTTATTCCCCACCTGCCCAGCGGACACGGTAAGCAAGCTCGTCACCACAGCCGCAGTGGGCTGCCCCGGGTCAGGAACCACAACAGCAGCAGCAGCCTCAGAAGAAGTAGTCTCAACAGGCACCACCGGGACCACAACCGACAAAACCGTCGCCTCACTATTCCCCATTTGCCCAGCGGGGATGGTAACCAGACTTGTCGTGACCTCAGGAGCCGAAGGAGCCGAGCGAGCCGAAGGGCCCGAAGGGCCCGAAGAAGGAAACGTAATGGTTGTTGTCACGTTCATCGTCATGACTATGGACTCGGTCGTTTGACCGGGGAGTGTGATGCGGATCACGGAGCCGTGGTCGTCCTGTTGCTGCTGCGTCGTCACCTGCTCCTGCGGACTCGGACTCGGACTCGGACTCGGAGGCGGCGCCGGCGCCGGCGGCGGCGGCGGCTGGCTACTAGACTTGACAAGCGTACTAACCAACGCAGCATACGGCCCGCCAATGGCCACATACTCGGGGTGATCGGCGTCCCAGACGAACATGTGCACCTCGTCGATATTCCCGGCTTGCCAGTCGCCTGAGCCGACGGCGATGCCGTTGAGGTCGGAGCGGGTGGCGGGGATTTGGCCGGGGAGGAGTTGTGGAGGGGGAGGTGCTTGTTGTTGTTGTTGTTGTTGCTGTTGCTGGGTGGGAGCGACTGGGGCGGGGGTGGGGGCGAAGATGGCCGTCAGCGTCCGGTAAGAAGTCGAAAGATTGGCATCCTCCAACTCTCTCTTCCCCATCTCCTCCGGCTTGGGAGTGGGGAATTTCGGAATAGGGACATGGATCCTCCGGTCCTTATTCTCGACCGATCTCTTGAGCTTCTTCTTCTTCCCGTTGTGGCCGTTGTTGTGTTCCCACATGTCGGGTTCCTCCCACATATACCAAGGTTTGTAATCCTCGTGAAAGTTAACGGGCGTCTTTGGAGACGGGGCAGGGACATCCTGGACCGTCAATGTGACTTTGGAGACGGGCTTCGGAGACGGGGACGGGGAGGGTACATCGTGGACCGTTTGAACCCCTTCCACGGCCGTCACAGTGGAAGTGGAAGATCTGGTAATGGTTAATAGGCCCTTGGCGTGAGCATTGGGGGCAGCAAAGGCGGGAAGGATTTGCCCGATCAGAAGGCCGGCGTAGACGAGGACGTACATCGTGATGGATATCACGGTGGTGAAAGACGACTTGGTTAGAGGTCTTGTGGTATAAAATAAGTTGGATGTATTTGGAAAAAAGAGGGTCGTTTTTAGGATGAGGATCTTGGAAACGATAAGATTTGTGGCTCGGGCAAGCTGGCCCGATCAGACATAGGGTTTCGATAGGGTTTCGGCGGACGTGGCTTCATGCTGTTTCGTGGCATATTCCATTCGCATGTCCGGCCTGGTCATGGCTACCTTACATACATCCTGTTTTCTTGGTGGCGACATGTCCAAACCAAGTCACCAAGGGCATACATAGATGCAGCAACATCTTGGCCGGACGGCAGCCTCCTTGAGCTTCCAAGGTTGAGGTTGCTCGAGCATTGATGCCCGGGTACCGTATAGTTTCGGGGCATAGGGTTTTAGGTTCCAGGGCCTAACTGACAGAATCTATGTATTAGGTGCCTTAGGGTTTGGGTTTTGGAAGAGATTCGAGCAGTCTGCAATGCTAGAGGTGCCTCAAGTGTACTGATTATGCCTGATTNGGTTTTAGGTTCCAGGGCCTAACTGACAGAATCTATGTATTAGGTGCCTTAGGGTTTGGGTTTTGGAAGAGATTCGAGCAGTCTGCAATGCTAGAGGTGCCTCAAGTGTACTGATTATGCCTGATTTCCAGGGAACCTAAAACCCTATGTCCCGAAACTATACGGTAGCCCATGAACCGACTGGTCGATTGCCAGGACAATCACAAATTTGAGTCTTCAACAATTCAACTCAGGGCTCTTAGGACATCTTCAGGAGTCACATTTTCTGGAAGAAAGGAAGAACAGTGCTCGAGCCGTGATATATGCGCCTAGTCACAGAGAAGTTCTGGAGGTCAAGTTGATAGACGTGTCATCATTGCTATCACGGAGGAGGCGGAGACGTATGCTTTGGGTCTTGCATCAAAGAAAGCTCATCAGATTGCAGCTGGAAAGAAAAAAGAAAGATTTATCTGTACAATGCAGGGAGATGGGGGAAGTCCGAGAGGCATCTACCTGCAGCCACTTGACATTGATAAAACAAGCAACTGATTGCCCGGACGGCTGGTCAGTGACTCCTTTGCAGCTTGGACTGGCCGGCAGCATCAAAACTCCGTGCTTTCATGCACCCTCCGAGTGCGGAAGAACAGGTGTCGACTCGTTATCTCCGTCTTCCGGAAACTTCACCGTAATCACCGAGAGTCATTACCTCGCCGAATGCCAGACTGTTCTTGTCAATCTGAGCAACACAGTTCACTAAAATCTCCAACGGGACTGAACAACCCGTTGTTCGTGGAGTAAGAGTTCTTTCTCATTTCAACCGGTATCGTTCTTGTTCGTGTTGTAGAAAGAAAGAAAGGAAAAAAGGAAAAAAAAGTCAAAAATACAATGTCGAAAGGACCGACAACTGACAACAACCTCTCAATCTCCTCGCATCCCTCCGCAACTTCTTTCCTCCGCTCCATTCCCCGACCTCTCCCCAGGGCAGACAACACCCTAACTGATTATCTTTTGAGCCTGCTCCTTCCCATCATTTCCCACCTCCGTCTGCTCAACCTTCCTACAAGTCCTCAACTTCGAATTATAAACCATGCAATAACACCCACCATCATGACACCCGCAGTCATACGCCTCGTGGCCGCCATCCCACTCCCTCGTCATCATGGTCCTTATCAGCCCCCGCATAAGCTCCTGCATCAGCGTCATTCTCGCCAGGGATTGCAACCCGGTGCGTACCCTTTTTATCCTGCCCCTCCTCCAAGCTACGGGTAAGCATCCCCTTCGTCGGCGGTGCGGCAATGTCGATAGCTTCCGGCTTGGCATCCTCCTCCGAGGAGACCGTAGCAGCACCGGAGTCCCGCTTCCTCTTGGAATTGGTGAAGAACTTCCTTTGGTCCAAGCTGCAGCCCTCATCGGGAAACTTCTTGCATCGAAGGCAGTAACACTGATCTTTGTCAAAGCAGAAGGCGCCCAGGGCATTCTCGCATTCGAAGCCCTTGTTCCTCTTCTCCAGAGCCGCTTGGTTATCGGGAATGGGAATGGGCATGGGGCTCCGGCGACCAACCGTAAGCGGATGGCCAAACGAACTGGTTCTGTGAAGACCCCCCGAGCCGCCACCACGTTTCTCGTTGATCAAACTCTTCTCATCATAATGCACATCACCACCCCCCTCGATGGTCATCAACAGCTCATCATGGCCATCACCTAACTCCCTCTTTGAACGGCCCCCTTTGATCTTCCGGACTCTGCAATTGTTCAGAGCAATTTCGCAATGGAAACAGAAGCAGCCGTCTTCGAAGCACAACCCGCCCACCGAGTTATGGCAGGTAAGTTGGATGTGTTTGTTGTTTGCTATCACTTGGCTGTAGATGTGCATAACATAGCTGGGCATATTCTCTGGTTTTGGGTTGGTGTTCACCTCACTGCCAAATGTGCGGGCTTTGAGGAGGTTGTCGAGGAAATCCGTCCGGCCGCGCATCTGATGCGCAGAAGCGTCTTCGGATGGCTCAATCAAGGAGTCGTCTTCGGCGTCGCTGCCGTAGATGGTTTCCAACAGGTCTCGCTTCCTCTTCTTGTCGCCGACGCCATCCCTCTGCGCAAAGTTGCAGTTGTCTGGCCAGCGCCGGCACTGGAGGCAGTAGCAGTAGCCGTTGATGAGACAAAAGCCGGCGATCATGCCCGTCTCCTTGCATTCGACTTTTCGGGTGCCGAACCCGTTGTTGCCGCGAGCAAATAGCCCATGGTCGTGGTTCTGGACGTTGACCTTGCGCTTTTCCATGGCTGGTGCGACACCGTTGGCGTCCCGTTCAAGAACGCTGGCCTCGGGCAGGTGCTCCTCCACCTCCCTCTTGACCTCCACATCTCTCCTCTTCCCATCCTTCGCGTCATTGCCAAGCAGGATATCCCGCTTGCGGGGGCCGAGAGCCTTGACTACCTCCGCAGGTAGCGTCACGGCGACATCAAACTGGAGGGGCGGGTTGGCCCTCCTGAACTTGGTCTCGAAGTCGGACTCGAAGTCGGTCTCGAAGTCGGACTCGAAGTCGGACACGGGCTCGACAGAATCAGAATCAGGATCGCGACGTTTCGGCTTCTCACCATCCTTGATTGGCCAACCACCGTTTACTGGCTTTCCGGTCTCACCCTTGACCATGCAGCCACAAAAATCTTCGGCAATACATACCATTTTGGCTTCCTTCTTTGCGCAGTAGTATCCTGGGCCACCTTTTGGGCCGCCGGAACGACGGCCCACAGTGGGGGATATGATGTTGTAAACTTTCGTGGCTTGGGAGTCAAAGTCGGAGGTAACGTCTCTCTTGTCCTCTGGCTTCTCGTCTTCTTCCTTGTCGTTATCCTCGCTGCGCTCGATGTCCTCGTTATTTGAGTTGGAGTCGGAGTCCTGAACAGGCTTATCGCCCTTTACCATCGTCGTCAATGATTCTCCAGTCTCGGTCTCCTCCGTCACGTCGGTGTAACACCAGCATTCAGTACCTTTGGACTGCTCGCACATGATCTTTGCCCTGGGGTTGGTGCAGTAGTAACTTGAAGCTAATTTGCGGGCGACAAGATCTCCG
Organism: Neurospora sp. FGSC 26637; assembly: GCA_009804845.1. Classification (NCBI taxonomy): domain Eukaryota; kingdom Fungi; phylum Ascomycota; class Sordariomycetes; order Sordariales; family Sordariaceae; genus Neurospora; species Neurospora sp. FGSC 26637. The sequence goes on from RAOC01000449.1 coordinate 25,864, forward strand.
CTGAGTTGACTTAGAGGGACCAAGTCTGCCTCATCTTCCCCTGCGGAAACATGGCGCTTCATATTCTTGATCGCCTTGTCCATGTCGTCCAAGTGGGCCTTCTTACCGTCCCATCTCCACCCGTAGCACCTGCATTCTTTGGGCTTATTTCTATTGCGACCGCACCGTACGACCCAGTCCGAGTTGGAGCAGTGGTAATCTAAAAAGTTGGACGTATCCGCGCGACGGGCAATCGGCATGCTGTTGTGGTTATCAACGTCTGCGGGCAGATACGAGCCATACGAGCCAGAGTCAAAAGAGTTGATGTCCTCGATGCTGTGGCGTTTCTTGCCGTCGCTGGCGAGATGATACGAGCCAGAGTCAACAGCGTCAGAAGAGTCGTCGACGCCGTCGGAAAGATCTCGCTTGTGGTGTTTGGAGGCGTCGGAATCATCCTTTTCCGCCGGCCCCGTGATATGCAAATAGTGGAAGCCCGTCGTGGCATTCTTTTGGTATGAGGCGCAGCTGCATGTCTCGATGGTAATGTTGCGGATATCCTTGCAGAAGGGGAATTCATGAGTCTTGGTGCATTTGATGCCTGGGTGACCGGGGCTGCGGCGTTGAACTTCAACGTCAAGACCTCGTTTGGTGTTCTTGATGTCCTTGTCATCTTGACTCAGCTCTTGGGGCCCAGGGGCGCGGCGGTTGGGCGAACTGGCTGGGGGGTGGTGGTTCCAGTAGTCGCCGGTGTGTGACTGGGGACCGCGGCGGTTGTGAGAAGTGGGAGGGAGATGAGAAGGGAGATGAGACTTCCAGAACTCGGCGGTGTGCGAGCTGCGGCGGGGGAGAGAGTGGACGGGGAGGAAGTCATAGTCGCCGTCGAGACCGGAGGCGGAGGCAGAAGGGGAAGAGAGGGAGCGTTTGGCGCCTTTCTTTGCCTTCTCTTCTTCTGCCTTTCTCTTCTGCTCCTCCGCCTTTTGCTCATCCCTCTGCTTCTCCCAACTCCAGTCCGAGCCCCCATTAACCGGCTGCTCATTGTGGATAGGGGCAGAAGTGGATGGCCTATCAAGAGAGCGTTTCAAAGGTGTGCCGTCGCTGTCACGAACAGGGATTTCTCTCTCGGCATGGGCACTCCACGTTGTACGCCAATAGCAGGCGCACTCATTAGGCTTGTCATCCTTGCAGCCGAAAAAGAAACTTTTGTGAGGGCAGTGGTACCCTTCAGGGAGGGGACGTATGCGGCGGGTGAGGAAGTTGAAGTGAGACTCGGAAGAGGAGGAGCCATCCGATAGGTCCTTCTCTCTATGCGGCCTTTCACTCTGCTTGTCCTTGTGTTGTGAGTCGTAGTCGTGGGTCGCCGCGCGAACGATGTTGGTCGCTGAGGGAGGGATCACGCTCCTCTTGGCCTTGGGCTCATCAGGCCTAATGGCTGTGAACTTGCAGTCCTCAGAGTACGAACCACTCTTGCATTCTGCGCAGAGACACTTGTCCTCTTCGACGCAGAGACGGCCGGAGTTGCCGGAGCAGGTGCCGTCTCGGCGGGTAGTCAGATGGGAGCTGTCACTGTCAGAGTCAGAGGCATCATCGTCAGAGACATCGTCTTCAGAGTCAGACGTGGTATAATCGGACTCGTCAGACTCGTCAGACTCATCAACGCCTGAGTCAGACTTGTCAGCAGTCTCAGATACCTCAGGTCGAAGACTAACAATCGTAGTGGTGGGATGGATGATGTTGGAGACAGTTGCGGCACTAACGATGACAGTGTCCTTCTTGCCGACCGCGGCGTTGGTGAAGGTGTTGGGGATGATGGGGGAGGCGGTGATGGGGACCGTCGCCAGGAGGGCGGAGGCCGCAAGCGTGAAGACCAGCTTCATGCCGAAGGTCTGTTGGGGGTTTGTCTATGCCCCGGGTATGAGTGTATGGTGTTTCTGTTGTGCTTAGTAGGGGTACGGGTATAAGGGATGTGCTAAGGGGACGGGTCAAGGGAATATTTCAGAGAGAGAGACGGAGGAATGGGGCGGAGGGTGGAGGATCACTTATCAAGTGGTTTTAAAACGGTTTTCGACGACTGAACACCATTTAGCCCATGACCCTTTTCTTTCCATAGGGGTTGAATAGCCCATTGAGGTTTGTGAAGCACACTAGGATTCATGGCATGGGAGGGACTGTGCCGATCCAGGCAGCCGATATGCTGGGCATCATGGCGAAAGAGTTACAAGTTGAGGCGAGAGCATATCCCGTTGCCTTAGGTTGGAGGCTATTTCGAGATAAAGAGACCCCGGCACTGAGTTGCGGAGGGGCGGCTGATTGTTTTGTTGATGACAAAGGCCACTCCGGTATCGCGGCGGTTTAGGATGGTTTGTGCAACCATGGTGACGAGACCGATCATGCCTCCACGGGCTAGAACAGCAGCATGAATGCTTGGTGCAATATGGCAAAGTTTCATCCAAGAGATGTCAGCCGAAGTCCGCCACTTGAGCTCACTGGCAAAAATGAAGAGTCGTGAAAGAAGGCAAGACGAAGCATGGGGACTGAACAACCGATAAGAGGGAGTTTTCCGCCCGACTGGGATGGAATATATACAGCACCTTGGAGTAGGCTCGGCTACGACTGCCACATGTGAGAACTTGAGCCAGGGAGGTCAAGCTCCTTACTGGACTCTGGCTGGGGGAAATGAAGAGCAGACAGTGCGGATGATGACGCTGGTAAGCATAATGGCTACTGGCCCAAGGCGGTAAAACATTAAAGTAGAATAATGTTTGATCATTTTGGAAGTATTCCTCGGCACAATGGTCCTCTTAGTGCATGGAATGGGTCCGTCACGGGAGAGTGTCTTTGTTGATATTGTTCATGTTGGATGAACATCCAACCCTAACCCGGGAGTGATGAGAGTCCTGAGGCCTGGGGTGGTCAACACACCCTACGCGCTCAATTATGAGGACGAGGAAGCAGGACTCAGAGAAGTGTAAAAGTGCTTGTATATCCGGATGCGAATTGTGACGAGAGCAGTTGGCAGATCGGAGTAGTCGGCTTGGGTCGTCTGCCCTCAGGGCATTTGTACAGTGAGTCTGGCGAACGCCGACTCGGCCATGTCTTTTCGCGGTTGTGTGGCTCGTGCGTGCGGGAAGGCACAGACCTCTCCGCCAAGAATACAGTGGTCAGACCGCCAAGACCCGACAGCAGACATTGCGCTGTGACAGAACATCGATTGAAATTCCCCTTTTCAGTCACGACCCAAGACAACATCCATCTGGTGCTTCGCGCGATTGCTCTTGCCTCTCACTGCTTTGCTTCTCACTCAATTACTCCAACCTTACCGTCACGGTCGCAAAGGACAGCAGCGCTTTCCCCGCGCTGCGCATCATTGGCCAAGCTGGAGTCCTGGTTGCGACACGCCCCAAAACATGGGCGCCGAAGGAAATGGCGCCTTCCTCGAATATCATGAACCAGAAAGTGCGTTACCTATCGCTTGTCACTCGCTCCCTCCAACCCGCCAAGGGACGACCACTGATTCCTCCTTCTTCTTCCAGTCGTCAGCATCCTGACCTTAATCTCCTTCTTCTTCTTTCTTGCCGTGTCCGAATGGCTGGCCGACAAGGTGCTCCGTGCGGGGCTCATTGGCCAAATCATTGTTGGCCTCATCTACGGCGTCCCCATTGGCAACATGCTGGCCCTGGAATGGCAGGAAACCTTTCTTGCCTTGGGCTACCTTGGCCTCATTATCATCATCTTTGAAGGTGGTTTGACTATCCGTCTGGATCTCCTTTGGCAGAACTTGTTCCTCAGCACCAGCGCGGCGCTTCTTGGTGTGCTCACCCCGATTGCCCTGGCGTTTGCCCTGTTCTATGCTGGCTTTGGCTATGGTCTGTTTTCCCTTTCAATCCTGTACCAGGCTGAGCTTAATCAAACACGTACTGACATTCATCACATAGGCCCCCTCGAAGCCTTCATTGTCGGCACTGCCCTCTGCTCCACCTCCCTAGGGACCACCTTCGTCGTCATCAACAGCGCTTCGTCAAAGCACGACTTCGCCCAGACCCGTGTCGGCACCGTCCTCATCAGCGCAGCTATTCTCGACGATGTCTGCGGTCTAGTCCTCGTCAGTGTCATCTCCCAGCTGCGCGACATTGAAAAGGCGAACCTGGGCTGGGTCATAGGGCGGCCTATCCTGGCCAGTGGGCTCATGGCCATCCTGACGCCTCTCGCAGCCAAGTTCGTCCTCGGTCCCCTGTTCCGCCTGCCAGCTATCGAGACACGATTCTTCCGGAAGTTTGGACATGTTGCGAACATGGTCCTGATGGTGCTGGTCCTTTGCGCGTTCCTGACCATTGCTGCTTATGCCGGCGCAAGCGTTTTGTTCGGCGCATTCCTGGCCGGGACAGTGGTGTCGAGCCTACCTAGCAAGCAGTGTGTCCACCCCGGCGAACCAAGCGATACGACCGACCTTGGGAACGACGCGAAACAAAAGAGGCCAACATTCGGCGACACTTTTGAACGATACATCCAAGATGCACAGTGCTTCATCCTTCAACCATGCTTCTTCGCCAGCATTGGCTTCTCCATTCCCTTCGTCGAGCTTTGGACAGGCCAGGTCATCTGGAAGGGCATCGTCTTTACCATCCTGATGGTTTTTGGCAAGTTGATCGTCGGCCTAGTAATTCCACTGTCGGATCTCGTCGCAAATAAGAAGCCGGATCCCTCAGAGAAAGCGCTTTCAACACCCCCGGCAAAACGAAACTGGGCCCCAGCAGCCTTCCTTAGTACTGCCATGGTCGCGCGCGGCGAGATTGGTCTTCTCATCATTCAAATCGGCTTGAATGAGACACCGTACCTGTCGCGGAACGCCTTTGTCATTGCAGTCTGGGCCATCGTGTTCAATACGGTCATCGGCCCAGTATCCGTCGGAACACTCTTGAACCGATTCGGAAGCGCGGTTGCAGAGGATCAGCGGTGGGGGATACAAGCAATAAACGCTGGAGGCGAAGTCAATACGAAGCCTGAGGTGGTATCCGAGGGTACTGCTACCGTGGCTCCCTAGCCGTTCCGAAGCATTACTTTTGTCAACGTTCCTTTGCGACTGTCAAGTGTCAGCTGGATACCAAGGACCTACGACTCTATTAAGGGTCTGGAAGCTTGTCGTCTTACTTTCTATGATCTGCAATCTTCTTGCACTGTATCAAGAGGCAAACTTCCTTCCGAGGACGACTTCGCGGGATCCCCTGCCCTATAACTGTCTATATGCCCACCAATGCTCCCATACAGGCCTTCGCGGCTGAATTGAGGGCCCGCCGCTCACAAATTCGGCTCGACTCTTGGCACCACACCACGAAGCAGCTACATATTACCGTCCCAACGGTAGCAGCTCCAGTATATTGATTTTCCAAGTTTAGAAACATTGAGCCTCCATGTACCATTTTCTTGACCGCCAAGATTTCGGCAGCGTGTTCCGATCATGAGCGACGGCCGAATCTTCCTTGGAACCAGGTACAAGTCGACGCGGGGAAGCCACCATCTCCACCACGCATATCGTGTCCATGGAACCCTTTTCTTGACAGACCTCCACATCGTGGACCTTACGTCACGAACTATCCGGGTTCAACGCAGGCGCAGCCGCCGCCTTCGTAGTCTGGCCAAGTGTTCATGCGCCGGGCATATAAACCAGCAACGCCATCTGCGTGTTGTTGAACAACGCCAGTGGTGCTATCATCGTGGTACGGCGGATGCTTGCAAGATCACTGTCTGCTTCTCCTCCTTCCTCTCTAGTTACGATGTTCCAGTTTCACATTTGGGCCCTTCTCGGCCTGTTTGCTCTTCTCTCTTCGTTTGCCACTGCCGCAACAATCGTTCTCGAAAAACCGGGCCACCTACCGGCAGGGTGGAAGCTCGATCACCATGCCACCGATTCCGATCAGATACAACTGTCCATTGCGCTGAAAGAAGCCGGGATAGAAGAGCTGAAAAGACGCCTCCTGCAGCAGTCTACATCTGACACCGACCCCAACAGCCGCCACCTCACAAAGGAAGAAGTCGACAAACACCGTCAGCCAGACAGGAAGTCAGTCACAGCGGTAGGCTGTTGGCTACAGTCCCACGGTATCAAAAGCTACAAGGCGGAGAACAGCTGGATCACCTTTGACGCTACAGCTGCTACAGTCAAGGCGCTTTTTGAAGCCGACTTAGCCTACTACTCGTACAACGGCGACCCCAGCACCCAAATCCTTCGCGCCCGCTCTTACACGATCCCCAGATGGCTCAACGACGACATCGACTTCGTCCACCCGCTTACACACTTCATGCCCCCTCGCAACCGCAGCGATAGTACCCTCCGCCTCGGCCGTCGCCAGCCAACTCAACCCAAACTGTCCGCCCGGGAGGACTTCTTTGCCCCTCCTTGCTGGACCGGCACCTTCCCCGGCTGCATCCGCAAGCTCTACAACCTCACCTATACTCACCCTCCCCGCTCTCGCTACCGCTCCCCCGTGCGCTTCGGCATCGCCGGTTTTCTGGAGCAATACATCACCCACCGCGACGTGACCTCCTTCTTAACTACCTACGCTCCCGAACTGCTCCCTCCCACACCCATTCCATCCCGGGGCGGCAGCGGGGGCAACCTAACCCGCTCACCTGTCACAACCACCACCACCAAGCCCCCTTACAACATCACTATAACCCTCCTCAACAACGCCACCCCCTGGGACCCGCATTCCACCGACCCCGCCCTCTCCGGCCTCGAAGCCAACCTTGACGTACAATACGCTCTTAGTCTTGGTCATCCTACGCAAGTGATTTACTACGCCACCGGCGGGCGCGGGACAAAACTTGATTCTTCCGGCCGTCCCCTCCCTGCGAACGATCCTAGAGCGAATAACGAACCCTTTCTCGAGTTCTTGCAAGCCCTTCTTGCCTTACCGGACAACCAAATACCGCATGTGCTAAGCATTAGCTACGCAGACGACGAACAATCCGTCCCCCGCAAATACGCTCACAGAGTATGCGACCTCTTCGTTGCCTTGGCAGCTCGCGGAACAACAGTGCTGGTGGCAACCGGCGACGGCGGTGCCGCGGGAATAGGCTTCTCGGCCGGAGGCGGCGACAGTTGCACCAAAAACGATGGATCAGGTAGAAGAGCTTTCGTCCCTACCTTTCCTGCCTCCTGTCCCTGGGTTACCAGTGTAGGAGCAACTGATAACACTGCCCTCAACTTGACCGGCGCTGAGTTCTCCTCCGGTGGATTTAGCGAGTACTTCGACAGACCACTCTGGCAACGGGCAGCTGTAGACCCTTACGTCTCCAGCCTTCTCCGCTCTCAATCAAGCAAACCGGGTCAACCAAGCCAGCCCCATGATCAAGGAGTCTACTTCGCTCACAACGGCCGCGGAACACCCGACATCTCCGCCATCGGCTCAGGTTTTCAGATCATGCACCGCGGCGAGATGGTGGAAGTACGCGGGACGAGTGCGTCAACGCCGGTGGTGGCGGCCATGGTGGCGCTGGTTAATGATCAACGCTTGAGGCAAGGGAAGAGGAGTTTGGGGTGGTTGAACGGGTATTTGTACTTGGACCAAAGGGTGAAGGGGATGCTCAGGGATGTGGAAGGGGGACGGAGTGAGGGGTGTGTTTTTCCTAGGGATGTGATGGAGGAGGGGAAAGACAAGGGAAAGGGGAAGGCGAAGGGGGAAGGCCGAAGGCACTATGGGATGGAGAAGAGGCAGGGGAATTCGACGGAAGAGGGTAGCGGGGATGAGAATCAAGGGGAAGGAGACGAAGACGGCGAGGAATGGAAATGGGAAGGGGAAGTCGGAGTGGGAGAGGGAGAAGGGATAGGAGAAGCGGACCAGAGTGGGAACGTGATAGTGGGGGGATGGGAGGCGAAGAGGGGCTGGGATCCAGTTACGGGGCTGGGAGTTCCTGGAGACTTTCAGGATATGTTGAGGGTTTTGGGCGGTGTTTGGTAAAGGGAATCCTACCGCGACCTTTTCTGGCCAAAGCGAGCGGTATTGGACTGTCCATGTGCGGTTTACTCATACCTTGAGACCACATCGCCAGGGACTTCCCTGACATCCAAATCATCCCCAGCAAACGCCACCAAGTCCAGATATTTCGATGTGTTTCGACACCCGAAAGGCCGCGCAACTGGATTTCAAGGACCGAGCCTAGCTCTAGACCAATTCTACCCGCACTCATATCTTTCCTTCGCGCACTTGGTTGTGTTGGTGCTGTTGGTGCTGTCGGTGCGTTGTGTTTTGGGGTTTGGGTTTGGGAGAGCTGCGGGCCTGCGGCTGGACGGGGCCGGAAGACCCGGAAGACGGATGAGGGGCAGGCC